>VXBO01008141.1:326226-347253 GCA_013400135.1 Rhinoptilus africanus
ATCGTTCCTTTTTTTATACCAGTAAAATAATTTGGATTGGGTTGTGATTGTGGAAGACACATTTGGCATACCAGTTCATCTTGCTTCAGTCAAGAAGATCTGATTACTTATGAATAAACTGTGCAGCCAAAAGTTCTAAACAAAGTAAATGATATAAAATATAAATATATAAGCCTATATATATATATATATATAAAAAGAATAAAACTAAAGTAAGGTAAGGAAAACCAGGTTATCAAGTTGGGATATTGTCTGAATACACAGTGGAGCAGACAGCTATTAATTCAAAGGTTACTGAAGCAAGAATATCTCAACTAGATTTGTGATGTAAAGATAGTATGCATTTCATGTTTGAACTCCGAAGAGCAGAGTTGATCATACAGCCCAAAATATCACTGACTACCTGTGAAGATTCTGAATCTTCGTCACAGCCTTTACCAGGACATAGCAGTTGTTTCTTTTCTACCGCAAGTTGTTTATAGCACTCAGAAACATCCATTTAGTGCTTAGAAAGAATTTTTCAGATTTGAGAGGTATATGAAGGTTGCTAAAATATCGCTGGGGATTTTTCCAGGCTTTTTAAAGTTTTATTTCTATTTATATGGCTTTTACATTACACTGCCCAAAGGGGAGAAGAGGAGGGAAAAATCAGATGTGAATGAACTTTGCCTGCTGCTAGTGCATGGGAGAGCTCTGAATGCTCCATCTATTTTCAGAACCCAATAAATACAGATCGAGCAAACCAGGATTGGTTTTGTCAGTACAATTTTCTTGTCCGTTTGGGTTTTTTTCTAGGTAGAACCAAAGTGAAAGGTGACCTGAATTTGGATACTATTTTTTTCCCCTCAAAACTCTATACATTCTGTAAAGGGGCTCAAAGTTGGTCGTAGTTCCAAGCAGAAGCTGTTTGTCCATAAGTAATCTACCCCAATTGCACACCATCTGTAGGCATATAGCAGTAATCTAATTTACATACTGAGGATATGGAGAGACAAGAAATCCTCTCTGGAGGCTGTCAGAGCCAGTTATCCCTATATGATGTGGAGTGGTTTGTAATGGCACACGGAGTAAAAATGCAGAGGCTCAAATGGTCGCGCAAATCTGACAGAACTATCATCAAAAATGAAACATGTTGAATAGCAGAAAGAGGTAAAGGGATGGAGTCAGCCATGAAATGCCTATTCTATATAGTTTTTCTTATTACTATCTATAGCCCTAAAAGGGGGATCCTGACCACAAAGGAAATCTTTCAAAGACAGGGAATGCCTTATTTTAACACATACACACATGTATAAGAAAAATGATTTATATTTGCCATTCAGCTGTATCAGAAATACGTGTAATCATCTTGTTTTCCTCATTTTTGTCCTTTCAGTTTCTTACATGCTCTCCCTGCTATGCATCAGTGGGAGCTCTTCAATCTCATTTCCTCTTCTCACTTTCCATTTTACTTCTTGTTGCCCTGAGTAGGTTTAACTACCTTCCTGCCTCCCAAATTCTCATTATCTTTCCATCTCTCTCCTTTCCACTATGATTCCTCTTCCTTATTCCAATGTTTCTGTCAGGGGTCCCAAAACATCTCTCTCCACTCACAGTACTCCAAGCTCTCTTCCTCATCACCTTCCCCAGCCCATCACCCTTTATAATCTCTTGTCTATTACCAGTTACACAGGTGCATGTCTATTTAAGATTGGATTTACAATCCTAAATACAGGAAATTTACATTCCTTGCTATTCCCAGCACTTAAAAAAACCCAAACAAAACAACAAAAAACCCTGAATCCCTTCTCTCTCGACTTGTCCCATCTCATCCTAGAGAAGAAATAAATAACTTCAATAGATTTGTTTGTTTGTTTGTTGGGTTGGGGGTGTGTGGGGTTTTTTTGTGCATGTGGGTTTGGTTTGGTTTTTAAGATCTAGTGTAGCAGGTAGCATGTGAGAGTCACTGTATATTTCTTGAGGAAAAACGATATTTAAAAAATGCTTTGTAGAAGTGTGTGTTCACCTCTCACAGGAACCAGCCCTGCTCAGCATTTTCCTTCCTAGAAAGAGAAGTACATGCATTCACGGCGGTGAAAGCTCTGCCACTACACAAGTCTTGTATCTGCTTCACGTTTTTGCATGGGAAAATGGGAGCTGGGGAAAGGAGAGTTCTCTGTGACTATCAGGGCAACTTCATGGCTTTCTTGGCTGCTGGCAGTGATTGCAGACCACGGGGAGACCCAAGACAGAGCAGTGGGCCGGCATGACCACCATAGCTACTGACTTCACACAGGTGAGACTAACCAAGCTGAGGGCTTCTTTTTTCAGCCTGAGCCTGGCGCTTTGGATTACTCTTCACACCAATTCTGCTTGCACTGACATAAATATTTACTATAAAATTAATGTAGTTTTTAGATTTAAAGAGAGCAAAATTCATCTGTCTCAGAGCTCATCTGGGAGGGATTCTGTGGGAAGCTTCCATAGAGGGTAAAGGAATTAGTTAGCAAGTTCTAGGAGCTTTTCAATAATGCTCTCCTAGAAGCAAAAACCAGTTCATCCCCCTTTCTAAAGGTAAGGGAAGTAGGCAGAGCAAGATACCCCCTTGGCTTAACTGCAAGCTTCTAAGTGTGCTCAAAACCAAAAGAGAAATGTACTAGGGATGGGAAAGCAGACAAATACCTGCTGAGAAACACAAGGGCATTGGCCAGGGTGTGCAGAGATGCAGTTAGAAAAGCAAAACCCCAGCTTAAATTGAAATAGGCCAGAGATGTAAAAACCACAAGAAAGGGTTCTTCAGGTATATAAATAACAAGCAGAAACAGGAGGAAAATGCTGGCCTGCAGGTAAACAGGAGAGGTGAACTAGTCACCAACAATGCTGAAGGGGCAGAGGTTCTCAACACTTACTCCACCTTAGTCTTTACCAGCACTGTTAGACCCAGGTGCAAAAAAAAATCCAGGTTTGTTTTTAGGAACAAAAATCAAGGTTGATGCAACACAGAACCACCATCAGTGAAGGAAGAGTTGGTATTTGAACTGTTACAAGAGCTTGACCCCTACAAGTCGATGGGCCCTGACACTATCCAATAGAGCTGGATGATGATGTTGCGAGGCCACTATCCATAATCTTTGAGAAGTTGTGGAGATCAGGGGGACATCCCAGAATATGACTAACGTCATCCCCATCTACAAGAAGGGCTTAAAGGAGGATCAAGGAAATTATAGGCCCATCAGTCTTATTTCAGTCCCTGGGAAAGTTAGGGAATTAATCCTCCTGGAGGCTATCACAAGTCAAAAGAAGCACATAACTGGGAAAAACCAGTATGGATTCCCCAAGGGCAAATTGTTTTTGACAAACCTGATCGCCTTCTATGACAAAGTAACCTGCTCAGTCGATGTGGGATGAGTGGAGGACATTTGTCTACCTGGACTTCTCTGAGGCTTTCAACACGGATCCCCACAGCCACCTCCTAGAGAAACTCATGCATTATGGTCTAGACAAGTGGTCTGTGCAGTGGGTGGGGAATTGGCTGACAGGTCGCACCCAGAGGGTGGTGGTAAATAGCTTCTTTTGAAACTGACAACCTGTCACAAGTAGGGTCCCCTAGGGATCAATATTGGGCCTAATTTAGTATCTTCATAAGTGATCTGGATGAAGGGATCAAGTGTACCCTGACATCATTTGCTGATGGTACCAAACTGAATGGGGAAGTGGCCACTTTGTAAGAAAGAGCCACTTTGCAGGAAGACCTGGATGGGCTGGAAGAGTTGGCTAACAAGAACCTTATGAAGTTAAACGAGTGTAAGGTCTTGCACCTAGGAAAACATAATCCAGGAGTGCAGCACAGGCTGGGAACAGACCTCAAGGTCCTCATGGCCAATAAACTCATATTGAGTGAACAGTGTGCTGCAGCAGCAAAGAAAACCAACAGGTTGCTGGGTTACATCAACGAGGGCATCACCATCAGAGATAAGTTGTTATCCCACTCTACTCAGTGCTTGTCAGGGCACAGCTGGAATACTGTATTTAGTTTTGGTCCCCGCTATGCAAAAAAGATGTCAACAGGCTGGGGAGTGTCCAGAGAAAATGATCACAGGACTGGGAACCCTTCCATATAAGGAAAGGCTGTGAGAACTGGGTTTGTTCAGCCTTAAGAAAAGAAGGCTTAGAGGAGACTGTATCACCATGTTCCAGTATTTAAAGGGTGGCTACAAAGAAGATGGAGACTCCCTTTTTACAAGGAATCGCACAGAAAAAACAAGGGGTAAGGGGTACGAGTTACTCTTGGGGATATTCCAATCGGACACAAGAGGAAAAATTTTCACAAAGAGAACAATGAGACATTGGAATAATATCCTGAGGGAAGTGGTGGATTCCCCAACATCAGACACTTTTTAAGATTCATGTGGACAGAGTGCTGGGCTTTCTTGTCTAGACCATGTTTTTGCCAAGAAAAGTTGGACCTTGAGGATACTTGAGGTCCCTTCCAACCTGTTATTTAGTGATTCTGTGATTGTATGAAGTTGCTCCACTGAAACTCCTTCCCCATTATTTACTATGGCAAGCTTTCCTGATCATGGTATTTGGTGACTGACATATGCAGCTAAATACTCTGTTTAGCCTCTGATATTTGCAGTACTGCAGTTCAGTAAAATCTACTTTATTCCTCATGTAAGGGGACAGAATGAAGAGGCAGGACTGATTAATTTTTACAGGGACGTTATTAGTTTTCAATACTTCAGCCAAGCCTTCTATCCCTTTTTTCTTCCATGGCAGGATAATCTGAGGCTATTTCTCATCACATGCAAATCCCACCAACTCTCTGGAGACAACTCATGGAAAGCACAACAGCATCCCTTTTGCTCTAATCCAAACCTTTCCCCAGAAGGGCTGAACATATTTTTTTGGCAGATCAGCAAGAGTTATTGTGCAGTTTTGCAGTCTGTTGTCCTGTCCCTCTTACATGCCTTGTGGCAGGTTGTCAGATATCATTAAGTTGATCTTAGTGATATAGCATTGCACATTTAGTTTTGTTTATTCTTTACTTAAGAATAAAGTCACCACAGGACATAAGTTGTGCAAGGGAGAGCATTAATCTTCTCTGTTCAATTAAATGATATTTTGGTGAGCATACCTGTGTCATACAAACATGCACAAACCTATGTGCCAGCACCAAGCTGGAAAGACCCAGGAAATCCTGAGGTACCTTCTGATCCTCCTGAATCTTTGGCTTCTTGTGCTAGGAAAGTCCCAAGAAATCTGCTAGCAAGCTAGAGAGGTCACAGTTTCAAGTAAACTAATCCGTTTTCTGTGACACTGTTGTTATAGGAAAGTAACTCTACTTGTGCAGGGCCTACCTTCTTCACAGACAGAAACTGGTGAAACTTCCCATAGCACTAAGTATGCAATCTGACAGATGATTCAGGATGGCTAGGAATGTTTCAAGTGAGAGCTATAGCTACTGGTTATTGTAATTATTCAGAGTAAATACATTTTCGGTCTATTGAAATAATGTTACTTTAATTTAAATTATTTGCTTAAACACGTGAATGGGAATTTTACAATTTCAATTCATTTTTGGCAAACAGAAGAGCTCAACAGTATTCAGATGAAGTGAAGTTCACATTTTGACGCAATACATTCCTCTCACTCTTGTATTACACCATTTAAAACACACTTGGAAGTCTTGTAATGGAACTGAAGGAAAACATGAAAAAAAGATTTTTAAATATGAAACTGTTTGTTCAGAAAGTGTCAGAACAAAATGTGCCTTTATTTTCTGCTATACTTTTAAAATACTCATCACCCTATTGAACAATGACAAAACCCAACCCACTGGTATAGCTTCACAAGAGGTTTTAACATCACAAAATCTGTATTGTTTTGCCCTCAAACTCTGTAGAATTAGCTTATCTGCACAGGTCTACCTGTTACTGGATAGAAGACTTCAGTTCTCTCCCGACTTCCTAATCCACATCCATTTCCACTGTAGAGGAGCTCAGACTGTGCAAACTTTTCATTTTTAACTGCTAGTTAATTAGATACATATTTGCAAACTTTTTGCTTGCCCCTGAATCCCATCATTCACATTAGAGTACAAGACCTTTAATAATAGACTCAGTTCGAAGGAGCTATACTCATTGTCACCTCACATACAGCACAGCATCACTGGCGCCCTGTTGGCTTTCAAGTTTATTGGCAAATGAAGTGACCCTTGCAATTAAACCTTGACGTTACAAAACAGTTTTGTCAAAGGGGTTCTCTAGCCTGCCACTGCGCTCCCATGAAGGTCACAGACTGTTGTGTGGACAGCTTCAAACACAACCTGAATACAGTGAAAGGACAATCCTTTCTACTGTGTAGAAAGCCTCAATCATATTCCCAAACCATGCTATAACCTTGAATAAAGAAGCTTTAGCATGGTTGAAGGCAGAATTTAGGTCCCTTCTACACTGCAGAAATGGGGTCATGCTTTAATTGTATTGCAGAGATACAGATATTGTAATTGGGTCCCCTGGAATACATTTTTTCTTTAGATATAGATAAATGTAAGGCCTCAAATCTCTCAAGGACATAAGATGTCATTCTATCTTTTTCAGTACCGGTATGAGACTAAAGAATTTTGAAAAACGAAGGGGAAAGGCACAAGAATGACTTTCATAGAAGTATGTTGATTTATACAAGTTTAAAAATTGACCCCAGCCTAGATGGTAGGGTCATTTTATCCAACAAAACTAAAGAAAATGTTTTTTTTGGCAAAATAATTTTTCTTAAGCCCTAAGATTAATGTTTGTTCTTTACCTTCAGACAACTACAGAAACAAATATATTTATATATGTGTGTGTATATATACACACAAACCCAAAAGATTTAACTTAGGCTATATCTTAGCTTGGTTAGTTCCTAGCAGAGAGGATTTGTCATCTTCGGACTTGCAGGGAACTCTTTCAATAAGGGCTTTTATTCAGATTTCCATAGTGTGTCTGGCTGGTCTCCCTGTCTCAGGGTTTGGCTCTCTAGCATAGTGGAACCTGTCTTACTTGATGATTCTTCCTGGTGACTCTGTACCTCAACACAAAGACCACCCGTGACTTCTCCATGGTATCCACCACCTCAGCATCTGTCCAAGCTGAGAAATAGACTCCAAGATCTTTGTTTTTCTCTTGTGCAAAAGATACTAGAACAAAACTTAAAAGGCTGTCCATATGTCTATTTCAGAAGTCTTTACTCTTTCATAGGAATATTTTTGCCACTGTCTAGCCAAGAGAAAAAAAAAAACAATCCAGGGAGCTATAAATCGAGTTATGCTCTATGCTTCTGACTAATGACGGGATTTGTCTCACCTAGCCTTAGCCATCTAGTGACTAAACGCTTAGTTTAATCTAGTTGTCAGGCCTCCTGTTTTTGTCAGAGAACAGATATAAGCACTTTCTGGAAATTAATCATCTTGCTAACTGAGACATTTATATTAAGTTGGGAAGAAATACCTTTTGGAGATGCCTTTCTCTGAAGCAACCACAGAGGGAGCTTGGATAACTAGCTTATACTAGATGCATTTTTTAAGGCACCTCAACTAGGCAAGAGGAATCCTGCCCTCAAGTCTGCCACCAGGCCCTGACTCCAAAACAAACTTTTCTCAGTCCTATCTCCATTAAAAGCCAAGCCCTAAAAAAGAACAAGAGACATCTGACAGGAGCCAGAGCCTTGATGACATTTATTTTCACCAGGAATACCACTTCCACAGAGCTAGACATAGGAATGAACATTGCAATCTCTTCCCCTCCACCAGTATAGCAAGGACCAAAAAGATAGGTCAGAAAAAAGAACAGCTAGAACTTGAAAAAACAAGAGGTAGGATCTTCAGGAAGTCATGTTTTTAGAGAGTCACTTTTCTGCTCATAAATGCATCCAATCCTTAATTTTTCTAAGACTTTATTTTTTTTTAAATAAACTTGATTCTTTGTATTACTTCCCTACTACTACAACTGTAATGGACTGTCCCTTTTCCCTCTTTTCCATGTCACTTCTGATTTTTATTTTAATGCTGTAGACAATTCATAGCTACGTGAGTCTCTGGGATCATGAGGTGGCTTTTTACTCCTTTTAGGCAGCAAGATGTCTGGCAACTGTTCGTACTCAGTCCCAGACTGTGAGGGATGCATCGTCTCCAGTTTGCCTAGAGTATAAACATGAAATAAAACCCTACTGGAGCCAATGCTGTCAAATAAAACCAATTGGGTCATAACCAGCCCTACCGTACATTTCCACAGCAGGACCATGGAAAGACTTAAAATGGGAAAAAGCATGATGGGGACAAATTGCTGCTGGCAGTCACATATATGCTACTGCCTGCAGTCGCATTAAAAAAACCCCACCATGCTGTTGTGTGATTTTTCTCCCCCGTCCTCTAATTCAAACTAATTAAGCTCTGAGGTGGCAGGCAGAAGTTTCCTATCTACTCTCTAGACTACAAACTTGTCACACACATTTCCTGAGAACATTATAGGAAGATTTCTGGCAAGCAATCCAAAGATTCTTACGCCTGCTAGCAGTCCAGATACCAACAGCAATACACACCTCAAGTGCCAAGAGAGAATCCATTCATTCAGCAGCGACTGTATCTGTTTGCAAATTAATTTCCTTGAATATATTCCTTGAATATATTCCCATTACCCAAAGAAAAATTCACTGAGAAATGTGCGCCCTGTAGATAATCCAAACAAAGCACGTTTTACAGATGGGAGATTAGCTAACAAAATCTGAGATAATGCTGTCTCGGCTCAGTGCTATATTACTTGTGTGCATTCCCTTCTTACAAATTAACACAGGAAACAATTACAAGATATAGAAGCATGCCTTCATTTTTCCACACTGTCCTTGACAGATTTTGTAAACCGCCTCTTTGGTTGGTATAAATCCATGCATCTGCACTGAGGATGCTATGCTTACTTGTACTCTCCAAGAAGCTGAGTAAGTTTTTTAGTCAAGTCTTCATTGTAAGGCTCCTTATAGAATTGTAAAGCTCTTCACAAGAGGATAGCTAGTCTAGCCATCAGAGCATTAAGTTGACTGTCAGGAAGGCTAGTCTCCATCCCAACACAAACTTGGATGCATCACTTGATCTTCTTGTGCCTCCATTTTCTTCCCAAGAACTGAAACTGATTTAATCTCTTAGTACTTGCTTCATTGATTTTTAAAGCCGAAAAAGGTCTGATTTAAGTCAAAGAATCTCTTTGCTGTCACACAAGGAATTCTGCATTAAAAAAACCTACATCAAATATTTAACTTCCAGATGAGTGACACTGCATCTTTTTCAAGAGTGTCCAGTCTTGATTTTAAAATTTAACTAATACAGAATCCAATATGTTAATAAGCCAGTTACCTCTAGTCCCCCAAAGAAAACCCTCCAAAGCAAACAACTCGGTACCTCTTTTGTGATTCTAATTTTACTTATATTAACTTCCTATCATCAGACCTCATCAAGTCCTTGGAAATATATTTCTGTTCTTTAATGTATCATTCAGGCATACATATGAAGGATGAATAAACACTTATTTTTTATAATAGGTTAAGTATCTTAGAATAATGTGGTACTTAGGGACATGGTTTAGAAGGGGTTTTTGTCAGGGCAGGTTAATGGTTGGACTTGATGATCTTAAAGGTCCCTTCCAACCTCACCGATTCTATGATTCTATTAATAGAACTGGAGAGAAAATTTCAGTTGCATATTTGCTCACACATCATTTACTTTACCTGATGAGAAAAAGGATATGATAACTCTGACTCAGTGCCTTCATAACAAGACTACTATAACGTATCTGTCTGACTGGTAGTAAGCACAACAGGATACAACCCTGTCAAGAATATAAGCACAGACATAGGACATCAGACCAATGATCTACCCTTCCCACTGTATTAGACACACTGGCCACAAGAAAACGCTCAGACTATAAAAATAAGGAACCTATACATGCTACTCCCTGAAATACTGTTTCAGCCTTCAATAACGTGCAGCTACAAATTACCTAAGAATAATATAGTTTTATACATCTGTAAAAACATTCTCCTTCCATAAACTTATCTTTTTGAACCCATGCTGACTTTTAGCTACACAACTGCTGTGGCAAAGAATTGCCCACCTAACCTCAGAGGCTGGGAAGAACCACCTCCTTCTGTTTGTTTTGAACCAGCCACTTGGAGTTTTCATTTGATGCCCTCTAGGTCATGTGTTGTAAGATACTGAGCAATTAACTGTACTTACCCAGTCTGCGATTTTATAGACATTTACTCTCACATCCATCAGCTGTTTCAGGCTGAACCAGCTGTCCTATATTCCAGGCTGAAAAATCCTAAGCTACTAAGTAGTTCCTTGTATGGAAGCCACCTGATGCTTTTCATCACAGAATAAGCCTCAAAGACTTGTTGTTTAACTCTTAGATGGCAAAAGTTAGGAGAGTTGAACACCACCTTTTGTGTTCAGAGTTTCCAGCCCAGGTGAGTGCCTCATTGCGTTACGGAGGAAGGGGTCCTGAAAATTTGAGCTTTAAGTGGATAAGGCACATAAAAATAGACAACAGGAGGCTTAGTTCATTGAGAAGGTTTTAAGATATACAATGACAAGAGCTTTGGAAACAGACATGGGAACTGATCCTGTTTTTATTCATGCCAGTTTTTCCCAAGAAGTCATCAGTGCCATAAATGACAGCAGAATCAAGCTTATAAAGTTTATATTTTATAACTTGCAAGAACATGCATACAAGTCCCAGCGCTATAAACATTTCTAGAAAGCATACTTTGAAAAGTGTTTGATCTCCTTAACTCCTTCCCTCCAGCAGGCAGCACTGCAGGATGCATACCTACAAAGCCCTATCAGCCATGCCCATTCCTTCTCTGGTGAAAATTTAACCATAAGTTGCTAGAGGAGGATCCAGAAACTACTTTCTTTAAACACAAATAACATGTCACAGACACAAAGAAGAAAGCAACTTTATTTTTACCCCTATTTTCCTTTGAAGTGGAAGGGAGGAAAACAGAAAAGATAATTAGCAAGACTGCCTAACTTATTTAAATAGAAATTTTGCATTGCTATAGTAAGTGACATATAAACAAAGTCAGGGAAAAGGCCTAGCAAATGATAAAAAAATAAGACTGCATTATGACAAAGCTAGAAGGTTATTAGAATATACATTGCCTACATATTTAAAGACGGTGAACATTGGTCAATATGCCAAGTGATTTAATCTGTTCCTCTGGCTTCCAGCCACTACTGTCTTATCTGGACATGACTAAAGAAAAGAATTAGAAGCGGACAAAGAAAGAGCTCAAATAGATAGAAGGGTTTTGGGATATCTTCATCCTAAATTAAATGGCTATAGTAATGGCCAAAGACACAGCTGTAGCAAAATCCACTGGTTTGAGTCAGCTAGCTCCTGAAAAATAGGTCTAATCAGTCCTGCTTTAACTACACATTCCGGATGTAAACAAGCATCCGGATGTAAACAAGCATACATAGCCATATTAGTATTCATCCCTTTCAGAGATCCTCATTCACTGTATCTGTGGCCAAAATAAACCCCCAAAAGCCATTACCTGGGTACAGAATTTCTGCTTTCTGCTACTTATTTTCCCCCTGTTTTCTTGCACATTAATCAAATCTTAGAACTGACAATATGACAACTTGTATAAAGGATGACAATGTCTTTGAGAAGGAAAATATCTGGTGCACAATGCCCTGTGCAAGCACTTTTTGGTAGACTTTTTTTTTTTTTTTAAAAAAAGATGTATGCTATTTGATTACTGTAATCTAGTAAATGTGTGTCTTGGCCATGTTAAAGATACAATTAATGTGTCTCTTTTCTTCTGTGTTCAATGGCCTAAAGCATGCAACTGCAGCAATATTTACTGAAGCTCAGGGGATAAATTACACTGAGATTTTACCCAAGTGAATTACGTTGTTAGATGCTACAGGTAAATAAACATTTTATTTCAATAGATTTTTATTTTTAGTGAAAAAATATATTTTTAATTAAAAAAAAAATTGAAATCTTTAACTTTCCCAAATGAATTTAAAATAATTTACTGTACATTTCCCCCAATCCTTCAAATGAAATATCACTCTAGAACTGTTCTTTTTTTTTTTTTTTTTAAATAAACCAGCAATAGTCTTTGCATTTTCCGTATTGATGAATTTTGAGCAAACCTCAATTCAGCAGACATTTATGATTCTGGAAATCACATATGTAAAAATGCATTAGTTCAAATGGAAGTACTGGAATTTTCCAGGGACAAAATTCTCCAATTGCCATTTTATTTTCATATCAAGCCCATGTTCTCCCGATATAATCCTCTGATTAGGCCACATAAAATGGCCTTTAGTTTCCAGTGCTTGTTGTCTCCTTGCCTTACTAACAGCATTAGGTTTGCAGAGAAAAAGGCCTTAAGGTAATATAAATCAGTAAATTTCATTTCAAGCTATTTTCCTTTATCTTTCCACACTGGGCATACACAACAAGGACAACTCAAAAGGCTGGTTAATTGCCTTAGGAACTGCAAGTTCAAAGTCAGGCTCAGAGAGCACTGCATTGCAAGAAGAAAGCCTGGAGCAGGAAGGCAAGACCCTTTTTTACAAATTGTGCTCTTATCATCTTTCTTCAGCTCAGTGTTGTTGGCGTATCATTGCCACTGATAGTGAGAAATGAAATTCTAACATTGTCCAGGGGTCTTATGCCATGTGCCATGTACATTATTCTGTGTAGGTCCAGAAAATGGAGACTTAAAAATGCCAAGAATTTTCTTAAAACTCACAAAATCATAGAAAAATTGAGGTTGGAAGGGAAAACTGGAAGTCTCTGGTCCAACCCTCTACTCAAAGTAGGGCTACTTCCAAAACTAGATCAGATTCCCCATGGCCTTTGGCAGCTGACTTACAAAGATCTCCAAGAATGGAGAACCCATGACTTCTCTGGACATTTGATCTAAGGCTTGACCAGCTTCACCAGGACCCTTTTTTTTTTTTTTTTCCCCCTGTTTTATCCAGTTGGAGTTTCCAATGCTGTAGCTTTTGAGCATTCCTCCTTGTTCTTTTGCTGTGCCCCTCTGAGGGAAGTATGGGTCAATCCTCTCTAGGATGTCCCTTTTGGTAGTAGAAGATGGAAATTAGATTTTCTAGTGTTTTTCTCTTCAAAGGCAAACAAATCCATCCAGGAACCCAAAACTGAGCACAGTGCTCCAGCTGTGGCCTCACAAGCACTTAGTAAAAGGAGAATGGCTCCTGTGCTGGACATGCAAGTTGTGCACTTGCTGGGGCTGCCCAGGACGATATTAGGCTCCAGGATACTCTTCAGGCCTGGGATCTTGAAGTGAAGAGCTGCTCCATAAGCAGGCTGTACCCAGCCCATACCGCTGG
The DNA here is from genome assembly GCA_013400135.1 of Rhinoptilus africanus. Classification (NCBI taxonomy): domain Eukaryota; kingdom Metazoa; phylum Chordata; class Aves; order Charadriiformes; family Glareolidae; genus Rhinoptilus; species Rhinoptilus africanus. The sequence continues at coordinate 339,614 of VXBO01008141.1, forward strand.
GGATCCTTCTCCCCTCCATGCGGCACTTGGCTATTTCTGCTTTTGGATACCTTGAGGTACCAGAACTGGGACCTGAAGCTTCTCATGATTCTTTCAACAAGCATCTGAAATCTACTGCCAAAACTCAGAACAAGGCCTTCTTTGCCTCTCTCAGTCAAAGCCAAACAAAACACAAAGAAAATGACGTTGTTAATACTCATTAAGAGCGTGTAATACACACACAGGCAAACTTCATATATATGCAGTGACTTGGAAGTTCAAATAAGCAAATCAAAAGCTCAGCCTGTTCTGTACCCCTGAAAAAAAGGTGTTAACTAAAGCTTTAATATTTTTCTTGTCATCAGCAACAAACTGCATAAATCCAGTTAATGAACCCATCAGGTTTATGCCTGACATTAATAAGAAGTGAAAATTACCTCTAGACCTATCAGCATTTACAGTAGAGCACTATGAATCTTAAGCATTGTTAATGATAATTTCTTTAAACAGAGGAACAGTGTAAGCACCAGCTTTATAGCTGGAATCACAAAACAGCTGAGTCGCGCAGACAGGAAGCAGCATCAATAAGTAAACATCATTCCACAAAGCAGGTGATGGGCATCTCTCTGCACTGCCTGAGACCAAGCCAGCGTCTGCATGAATATTAACATTATTGATATTCACAGTCATATTACAAAGGCCATTCAGCTCACTCAGGGCTCGGGCAAGATTCCCAGGGTCAGCACAGCATTGCTACAAGACAACAATGCAAATATATAGTAGTAGGTGCAATAAGATCTCAAGTGTAGAGCAGGGTGGAAATGCACAGTGCTGCAAAGGAAATTGTAGTGGAGCACTCGGATTGTAAAATCTTTGACAAACCAACCATTTCAAGGAAGCTGCAAGGTGAGAAAGGAGTTTTTTTGGAGAATCATTGCAGCATCAATTTCCTTTTGGGTAATCCCATTTCTGTTGCTTGAATCAGTAATATAAAGCAAAGGAACCTCATGTTCATGGATACATTTAAAAGAGATCACTGGTGTATCCTGGCACTAGTAATCTTCTGTCTAACAACGTGGAGATAACAGTTAGTCATCCCTGCACTGTTTCCAGAAATGACTTTTTTTTCCCTAATGTACTGATACATTACAGCTGATAACTCTCCTGTGGAGCCTCCAAGAATAAAAACATGTTCTGGGGCCAGCTCCTCAAGGAATGGGACTCAGGTAAGCTTCATGCTGGAGTTAAGTCAGCTGGCACTAGCTATAGCTGAAGGCTTGGTTTAAGGAAACTCCATGGAAAACAGATCAATGGTCATCTCGTAATGATTCATACATGGAAATCCAAGCACTGAGGCCTGTTACCAAGTAAATAAAGTTTAAATGCTCCCAGCTGTCAGAGCATGTTTGCAACAAGAAACAGCCTTCAGGAGAATGAGAGACAGTCAAGCAATTGCACTGCATTACAGGATACAGAGCTTGTATCTTAGGCTCAGTGTTGTAAACCTTCTCAAATGGCTGAACTCCATGCTGAGCAGCAAGGCCTTTGGCCTTATTACACCTTTCTATATAGTACATCTTATTTATGCAGCTTTTTTTCACATCCTTTGCATTATGACAAACAGGTAAGATACCTCAGCTCTTGTGAGCTCACAGAGAGGGTAACCAAGAACCTAGATTTCAATCTTCATTCATTTGCATGACTGTAAAAATTCCAGTACAATGGTGTGTACCTGAATAGTAAATATAACCCTACCAACAGCCTCTTTACAAGAGCAGCACAAGTGGAAAACCGGTGAGGTAGGTCAAATGTCTCCCAAGGTGCTGGAATCCACACTCCCTGCTGAAACATGCTTACAATGATTTTCAGAAGCTGAACTTTCCCAAGGCAACATGAAGTCTTAGACAAAGCTATGACTGAGGTTGCGCACCCTCAAGTAGATTTGTGATACTCAAGTTAGCTGGCCGTCGCGAAGCAGAACGGGCACACGGGGAAGCACAAAGATGGTGCCACACGTTCAAGAGCTCTCTGAGCATCAGTTCCAGCAGCAGCCACCCTGTCAGCAGCTGTTCACACAGCGCTGCTTTAGCAGCTTGACTATAGTGTTTATATTTGAAAGTTTCTGGCTGCAAGCAGCAGGCTTCTTTTGTGATTAAACAGGTAAGCATTAGCATGGGTGGCATATTGCATCCTATACGTATGCTTCCAAGAAAGGGGATTTTCTATTAAAAAAGTTATTCCTCTTCTAAATCTCCTCCTCCTCCCCTCCAGCTTCATTCTCACCATCATGGGATTCCCTAGAAATGCATCCCAACAGGCCTCAGAGAGGACTGTTTTGATGCTTGGTGGATATGTTGACTTTCTGGCACCGTGGGAACCACTTTCTTCTCCCCATGGGTAATCTCCTGAGAAGTCTTGGTGTAAAGAATGTTTCTCAGAGCAGCAGGAGCATGGCAAATGGCCCCAATCTGAGAGATAAATGACTCTTCTGTTTTGCTTTCCCAAAACGCTTGTTTTATCTCAGAACTCTCTCCCTTTATAGTCTAGGCACAGCCTTGACATCTTAAGCACAAGCATTTGTAGGGGGAGCAAAGCAACAAAATGAGATCTTCAGATGCTCAATTTAGTTATAACGTGGTTAAAGTGATCAGTTGCTTGAGCTTTCTCACAAGGTTTTTGTTCAGCTGGAATTCTCCCAGAGGAACGGAAGGAACAATTAAAAGACACTTGCAACATTAAACAGTTTTTCTTAGTTCTTCAGAGACGTTTAATTGGAATTATGCTGCTCTCTGTAAGAGATTGGGAAGATGGAGTTTTACTTCAGGCCTTGATTTTACAGAACCGTTAATACTATTTTTCAACTTTTACACTTGGGACCAAATTTCCTCATCAAAAAGGTCAATAGCCTATAAATCTGGACTGTAACTCAACTCGAATTGGAAGACTTTATGACAGTTCTCAGTACTTTAGTATCCAGCCCAAAGTCACAAACATAGGAGGTGCTCACCGTCTTCCAGAGGAGAACAACGCCTGGGGAAACACCAAACCAGAACATGAACAGAGTAATAGTAGCAGGAATTCCTCGTGTCAGCAGGGTAGGTTTCCTCTTGGTTATATTTATATAATTGATTGATAGCAGGACAAGGCTTAATGAGTTAATTAAGGACAGAATTGGCACATGCTCCCATAATAGCATTTTGAATTCAAGACCTTTGTAGAAAGCAGACAGGGTAATGCAGAGGATTTTAATATCTATTTCTCAACATGAATAAACTATGCCTAGAGTAGTTCTGACCCAAATTTTCTAACGTGGGTTTGGATTTAGGGCACTTCACTGAAGCTTACAGCATGACTTTTTCAAAGGTTTTAGCTTTCCTGGACCTAGCCCATCCTGTGCCAGTTACTCCAGAAAATAAGAGTTTCTGCTTCTAAAGCCATCCACCGGTAATTAGAAGATAAGATGTGAAAATTGGGCACAATTCAAATGAACTAAGATACTGCAAGGAGCTCATAGCTCCTTAACCTCTGTGTTTCCAGTATTGCAATGACAGGAAGCAAATAGAAATGATTAAAATGGGAAGAGGACATAAATTAATAGTATTGAGATACAGTTAAAGATACATTTAAGTAGGAAAAGGAGCAGGATCCATTCAGATAGGAGTTATTTCCCAGAGGAAATGGTGGAAATTCCATGGCTTCAGAAAGTAAAAATTTAGAATAGGTGACATTTTAGATAACGCACACCATCTTAAAGTCTTTTCTGTCTACAACTATAATACTTGTGCATGAATGTTTGTTTTGCTACTAGACGAGGCAACGGCATCTCTCACGTATTTTTCCCCCAAAAGAAGACAGATACTTCTTGCTGGACATGTCACTATTCACAGATTTTTTGGAGGAAGGGGAGGACTGAAGAACAGGCCATCAAGGAATAAGGAAAACATTTCATTGCTTGTTCAGTTGAAAGGAATTCGTGAAGATTTTGCTAGCTGCTACAGGTAGGAAAAATAGTAGAAAATAGAAAGCACAGAAAACAGCATAGTAAAGCAGGAAGATAAAGGTGCCCACCTAATTGATCTTATTACACTGACAGCCCAAGAAGAGACGGAAACCATCTGTGGTACTTCTTTCAAAAAAACCCTGTTGTGGTGTTTTTTGTTTTTTTTTTTTTTTTTTACAGCAATATAGTTGATGTATATAAGCTACGACTGGCAGTAAAAGTTCCAGTCAAAATAACATAATCGCAAGGTTTTTTTCCCCTGTGACATAATCTAAGCAAGGTGAACCTAGAAGGGAAGGGTATATAATTTTGTATTGAACTTTTGGTAGAAACTATGGAGTTCTTGTTTGTGTAGGATTTTACAGCCAGATAGCTAAAACAAACTTGTTATCTTGGGAAAAGTACACACTATTTCTTCCCCTCCTTTTTCTGGCATTGAAGACAAAGCCTCAGTCTGACTTTGCCCTCGGCTCTAGCAGCTCTTATAGATGTAAAATTCAAGCACTTGGCTCCATTCCACTTTGCTACCTTGCAGCTGCTCCTCAAACCCCCTGCTCAACCCTCCTCATCCAACTCCATGTGCCAGGCTGGAAACATGGAGTTCAGCAGCCTCGCAAACTCCTGTCCTCTGCGTACATGCCAAGACTACCCCAAAGCCTTTTTCCACCCAGCCTTCTGCTGTATGTCCTGCCCAGGGAGAAATACAGCTAATCCCATGCTTACTGGGCTCAACAGGAGAACTCCCACTAATGGAAAGTACTGGCTGTCACAGTGGCTCTCTTTTAGGAAACAACCACACCAAGAGGGCTGGAGAGGAAGCTGGTGTCAGACATATGGGTTTACTGTGCAGAGACAGGGGGAAAATGTGTGTGAAGCAAGAACTGATTCTTGTATCAAGCCTCATTTCTAGATTACAAACAAAGCCTAACTCATTAGTGATATACATGTTCTACTTGAAGATGAAAGCTTTAGTTGAATAAAAATATCATAATCTATTTCCAGACTATTATGAAGAACTACTTTCTGATTTCTCTGTTTTGGAGACAGAAAGGAGATATTTTAAAGAAATATGTAGTTGTCATATGCTAAAGCAGACCCCCCATATTATAAAAAAAATACATTTATAACAAGATTGCAACGTTGTGATTGTATTTGTGGATCTAACATTTGGTTACTGTACCTCCATGGACTTATTAACTTTTCTGTGTTCCTATTTCTAGAAGTCTGGGGTAGGTTGCATGTTTGCTTAAGATGTGGGCTTTACAATAACAGTTTGAAAACAGTTCATCGACAAAACAGGAAAAAAAATATCCTCCAGTATTTTCATTCTTTACACACAGATGCAATTTGTTAAACAAGAAAGAACAGGTTTAGGAAAAACAAACCCCCAAACTTTATCTATATTCTATAAGTAGATGGTGGGGGTTCATGGCATCGCTCAAAACAAAATGGATTTGTCTGAATATTCAAATTTCTACCCAAGTTAGAAATAATATGAGTAAGTATAATATAAACAGCTGAAAATTCAGTTACAGTCTTTCTTCTCCTCTGGAAGAACCTATGTTTAAACACTGTTATGCAAATCACCTCTGTTGTTTGGCATTACTGTGAAAAGAATAGGGAAAACATTATTTTATATTTAGTGATCAATAGAGATGATTGCATATCTCCAATGAAACCTTAGTATAAAAACTAAACAGTAATAAAAGAAATTAAGAAATGGGTTTAAGCCCCACCTGCAACTAGTTTTCGTGATAAGACACATCCACATTTACTTTTTTTTTTCTTTAAAGGGTAACATATTTTCAACGTAGTTTCAATCAAGCCGCAACCAGTGTCTCAAAACACCTTCACAATGCAGCATTTTGGAATTATGTCATCCATTCAAACTGTTTCCCTTGGAAGAAGAGCAGGTAACTCAAATGCTGCTGCCACTTACGATGTATTTCTTCCTCTCCCTGTACGTACAGAAGTATAAATCATAGCTTCATGGAATAAATCTCACAGTACTCTTTCTCTCCGCACCACGGAAGAGAAAGGCAAATATCTCACAGTAATTTCAAACGATATTAGACTGATCTATAGCGAGCAACTCTTTTTATAACTTGTGCCAGAAACAACTGCACAGTATAGTCTTCATGCCAGTCCTGCAAAGCTCTTCTTCCTTCTTTGCCCATGAATCTTTATTTTTGACCACCAACAAAAGTATCTCGGGGGTTTTGTTTTCCCAGTTCTGAAGAGCTTCAGAAAAGGTAAGAGTAGAAGAAAAATGAATGCTACCTTTTCCTACTGGCCCTGTGCAGTTTGCTGCAGCTTGCTTATGTGGTGTAGAGTTTACTCAGAGGACAGGAATAGAAGCCATTCTGAAGTGTTCATTCAATGAAATCAGACAGCTTCGTGCAAAATATGTTTCCATGCTACAGGGCTAAGGAGGACTTCTCGCCTTCCTGGGAAAGATCTCCTCTTGCTTTTTTTCATATACATCTTAAACTCACATAACTTGGCATTTAAAGTTCTCCCATCCATCATAATAACTAAATGAAGCAAACCCCAGTTTTTCCACTTTTTCCTCCTCCTCTGCTTGCGTCAGATATGGAAAGGCCCATATGCTGGCTGCTCTATGGAAGGTCCAGGACTCCCCTAGCAGCATGCAGACCTTTGGCTGGAGCCACAGACAGCTGTGTGGATGGCTTGTGTCCAGTCTGCCCAAAGTGACCCGCTTGTTCTCTGGGAAGTCATTTCCTCTGGATCCATTTTTAATTTTAGGGAACTGGCACACAAGCCCTCTATTTAAAAGTTAAACTCCAAGAAGAGTTGGTTGTTGCACTGATGCAAGCCCTATTTGACACAAGTTTCTGTTCTTATTTCTCCATCTCTTTCCCAACAATACTGCTTTGTTTTGTGAGAGTTGTTGGAAAATGCTGTCTACAAGGTAAGCTCTAGGTCTTTGAAATGCAATTCTTAGTAAAAAAAGAGAGAAAAAAGCAATACATTTTGTTGTCAATTGCTCTGCAAAATTAAGTGACTCTGTTATTAGAAAATGCTATTGATAGTAATAAAGTTCTCAGGCTTCCTTCCTTTTCATTTAGATGAATCTTTAGGCAGTACTTGAATCTTCCTTAAGCTACTGTCTTCCTTATCAATATTTACTTACAGTGGTCCTTAACTGGCCTACTGGGACACTCAGTCATAGAATAAGGCCTCATCCTTCTAAAACCTCGTTGATTTGTGAAGATTTTACAAAAACTGCAGTGTACATAGAGGTTCATTTATGAATCACTGAACACAAGAGCTAGCCACACACACAATTACTAATTAACACACAGAATTTACTGAAAAATAGGCTAGAAAAAACAGAAACAATGGCTAGTGTGTGCATGTGTGTGTGTGCGTGCCTGTGAGACAAAGGGAAGTGGGGGTGGAAAGGGGTGCTGAGATTACTTTTTTTCCCTCTATCACCTGTGGCCATTTTCCATAAAAGCTGTTTGTTACCTGTTCATGCCAGTACCAGAAAAAAAAAAAAATTAAAAAAAAATCGTAGAATCTTAGGGTTGATCAGGCATGATTTCCCCCTGGTGAATCCATGCTGAGTACTTCTGATGGCCTTCTTTTCCTACATATGCCTTGATATGACACCCAGAACGAGCTGTTCCATCATCTT
>VXBO01008141.1:363299-399954 GCA_013400135.1 Rhinoptilus africanus
TGGGGGGGAGACCTTATCTTAAGGGGGCCTACGAGAAAGCTGGTGAGGGACTTTTTAGGATGTTGGGTAATGGTAGGACTTGGGGGAATGGATTAAAACTAGAGATGTGTTGTTTCAGAAGGGACATTAGGAAGAAGTTCTTCACCATGAGGGTGGTGAGGCACTGGAACAGGTTGCCCAGAGAGGTGGTGGAAGCCCCATTCCTGGAAGTTTTTAAGGCCAGGCTGGATAGGGCTCTGAGAAACCTGATCTAGTGGGAGATGTCCCTGCCCATGGCAGGGGGCTGGAACAAGATGATCTTTAGGGTCCCTTACAACCCTGACAATTCTATGGCTCTATCATTCTAAGAAGCCAATTCCCAAGCTCTATTCTCAGAAACTTTTGTGTCAGAGACAGACTGATAGCCGTTGAAAGCTCCCTTCCTCGCTCTAACAAGGTTAATCACTTAAACAACTTCCATGACATTTGCCAGCGCTAGTACCTTACCGCACGAGGCTTTTCGGTACCTCATTCGTTGAAAAGGTAGGAAGTTCACTCCATATTTCTTTTTAAGTAAACCAATAAAACTGTTGACTCCCCTCGCACAGCTGGAGAACCGTCAGTCACCACAGCTGTTATTTTTTTAAAAGCCACCAAAGCAATTCACAGTGCCCTTCACAGGATTAAAAATAAAATCTTTTTTATGGTGCCATGCAGGGATAACAGCCTCAGCTATTCCTCATGAACCTTAAAATCCTTGTTAATCATATAAAAAATACCAGCAGTTGATTTAAAGTACAGCAGTTACCTCTGCACTTTTCACCAAGTGCCAAAGAATAAACAACTCCATTATCCATTTCCAGTTTCAGATTTTCAGTCAAAATCACATATATAGCTAACTCAGGTGACATTTGTCATGAAAGGGACACAGATTCAATTTCTGTTGCTGTTACTAGTACTTTCTCATAGTCAGGCGCTGTGACAGATGCTACAGCGTTTCTATATGACAAATTCTGCATCAGCTAAATCTATTCTTTGGCTATGCAACTGATACCTTTTGCAACATTAGATGCACTAGTTTTCTGGCAGGAAATCCTGGCTTCATTGCAGTCAAAGGCAAAAAATCCCATACCCTTCAAATCTTGAACAGAGCTGGGGATTCACCTCTGGCTTATGCCACCTCCATATTGTTTAAAGCCCCACTCTGAAGAGAGAGCATCTTTGTCACTGACAAACAAGCTCTGGTTCCTCTACCTTCATTAGATTTCTCCAGTCTTAATGAAAATAACCTGGCACAATGTGCTGGGGACCTTCTGTTCATGAGTAACAGGTCCAGTAGATCTGTGCTACAGCAGTTCAAGATGCATGTTTTTTCTCTCCTCTGGTGCTACAGCTGTCTAAAAGCTCTTATTTTACTTTATGCTTCCAATAGCTATGACACACTCCATCCTGTCTATTATAACTTTGCTCTCTCATAAAGCAATGATGGCCATTTGGCTGTTAAATGACCTTGCCCACAGCTAGTTTCTATTGGGTTATTAAAAACCAACCTTAGGAGCAAACCCACATTTCCCTCAGATTTGACTGGGAGAATGATGGCCGAGTTATCAGACTGTCTAAAATCTTACTGCAACCCGGAAAATGCCTTCATACCATAGATCATAACCATAGATGTCAGTGGGTAAGGAAATGAGCTCTAGAGTAAACACTCTTGCTGAAGTTTGCCCACCCCTGTCAACATTTGTTTAAAAATATGTCGACATTTTGGACAAGGTTATAAAGATTTCCCCCGTGAACAGAAAAAAATGTGCTGGATGAAACTGTGAGTGCCAATTCTGTTTCCATTCTCATCCTCCCCCATTTTTTTTGCCCTCTGGCTCACTTCTGAGAAAGCTGGAGAAGAAAAGGAAAGGTCACCAGAATGGCAATAGGTTACAAAAAGAGGGAAGCAGCATGATGTGCTGCACACCAGCAACTAGAAAAGGATGTAAAAGGGATCGAGGACTTTATTTGAGACTGGACCTGCACTGGCAATCCTTGAATCTTGGCTGAGGAATGCCCAGGCAAGACAATTTAAAGATAGAATGGGGACAAAGCTTTCGTCCCCCTTTCAAGTATTTGGTATTTTTTTGTAACTTAAACACAAGACTTGATGAAATATAAATATCACAGTACAGATTTTTTTTATTATTATTTCAGTGGTGACTAAAGCAAATAAACAAATATGCTGCAGCCTTGCCTGTAGCACTTAAAATTCAAACTCTGCCAGGATATGAAACCTGGAGCTAGAAATGACAGAGAATAATATGTAGTAAATTTATCAACCTTGATTGGCCAGCATAAAGCAAAGAAAAATAAGTAAACCTGAAAGACCAGAAATGAATTTAAATTGTTTTTTATAATTATCTAAGCATCTAAGGTTTTCACAGTAACACAGGTAAGAACATTTTATTTTTAACAATGTGATTTTTTGAAACCCAAGACTGTAACTCTTTTTCCTCAGAACACTACTTTGAAATAGCAAAAGATGAGAGGGACACCTTTCAGCTTTAATAAACTGAGGAATATTTATGAGAATTAGCCTGGCATCTTCTTTGAAGCACCAGACCCCTGAGATGAATGCAATGGGTACAAGGCATACCTATTACCGGTGTTGAGAGATGCTTCAGAATTTGTGATGTGGTGTAACTCCAAGGGCATGCAGTCACACAGGGACCCATTGACTCACTGCGGTTCAGGACATGCCTGACATTAATCCTCATGGCAGGACTAGCCCAAACAAGGTTGCCAAAGTCAGGACAGGCTTCCAGGGCAGATGCCAGTCTCTATGCAGGCACATTAGCTTTGGAAGCCACATATTGTTATTTGATGGCTTTATAGTGCTCCAACAAAGGAAGCAGAATGAAACAGAAACTCACCTTTTTAGCAAGTGGGAGAGATAAAGAATGAGAATAAAGTATATAATTAAACCTGATTAAAAATGATTACATTTCCATTGCATTATCCATGATAATAAGAAAGAAAACAGAAAATAGAGCAAGTGCTATGAATACTGCCTGTGATTAAAAACTAAAATGGACTGTCCTTGTCTGACTTCCATTTAATATGAGAGATGGGCTTGCTTGGCTTGTAGTATATTGGGCTCTTTTTCTGTACCACACCATGGAGTGCTGAAAACACCGAGAAGAAATCTAAATAAACTGTTCATAAGAAAAAGAAAAGAATGCTGATGGCCTGTAAGCAGCAGTTTGAAGATGAAAAGTAATTGGTATTGAGCCTTCTTAATTATTTTTCCAGTTTCAGGTCTTTAATATAGTTCTGGCTCTTGCTGACTTACCTAAATGAGGTTTACAGAACCCAGAGTGTGAATTCTGTGATCATTAATGGGGAGGTGGCAGGACAAAGGCTGCAGGTGTTTTTTTCTTCTTCTTTCACATAGTTTAAATCACCACCCACCCACAATTCAGACTTCATGCATGCCAGTGGGACACTGAAATGGAAATCCTTTAGCGCAGCTCCAGACAAACGTGGCACTGGCAGAAAGGAGGCAAGCAAGACAACCCCTCTGAAACGTCTTGATTAACTACTATGTAAGAGGTTGCAATCTCAGTGTCCATCAGAGCATGCTAAAATAAACATCACCACCAGAAGAAAACAAACTATGCAGTTTCCAGGGAAAAAAAGTAGAAAAGCAGAAATCACAAAACCAGGTCAGTCCTCTGAGCAGTCTATTTACAGACCTGCACCTTCTTTGTGTTGAAGAGAAAAAAGATATCCTGGCTAAAAGCCCCCCAACTATTGGAAAACAAACTGGCTTATTTGAAGCAGGGATAATAATGAAAAACAGGACAGCAGTGGAAGGCCTTGTGCTTTTTACCCGTTTTTTTACCCATTATGTAAAGATGTCTGAGGTCAATAATTGCCTTGTGCATTTCTGATGTGCCAGTGGATTCCTTGTAGTGCCCAGCTGGCCTCCAAAGATGCTTCTGCTGCTGGAAAAGGAGGTACCTTCCTCTTCTGAAACCCATCGCCTCTGTGAGGTACTCGCACTGCCTCAGAGTGGGAGAACACCATACATCTACTGCAACACCAGACTGATGGCTGTGAGATCTTCCTGACCAGAAGAACCTTTCAAGAGGAACTTCTCCATGTGGGCTACATAGGGGACCCAGAGGAATTAGCCTCAACTGGGTGACTAAATTATCTCCATTACTTGAGCTGTGTGCCTAAAATTAGGCTGTACAAGTTACAGCCTCTCTCTTTCCTGTGTGTCAGTAGTTACAGGTGCTATTGCAGCACGCACAGTCATGTCCAAATTACTGTCAGTTTATTTGGTTTGAGTGCCAGGGACAAGGTACCTAGGGCAGCAGAGACCCGAGGACTGGCTACTGAGGGCAACAGTGAATACCGTGATATGTGTTGTAGTGGCCAGGACTCGACTGCCCTGGTTTCACTCTACTTGTGCTAGAGCCAGCTGGACTACACCTTGCTCAGCTGTGCTGGAATATGAGCCCCTCCTACCTTCAGTTACAGTATAGGTGGACCATTACTGCCTTTCACAAGTACCGTGGCTCAGCAATGGTCTGCAAGCAGATCCGAGTCCACTCGGAAGCAGTAACAACCTGTCAGTGCTGGAAGTGTGGAGGAGAGCAGAACAGAACTGTTAGGACTGTCAACAGGAAGAAGTAGAATATCTCAATGTAGCAAGTGTGTGGTGTTAAAAAGCTTTTCCCACTTTTATCAAACTTCTGCCCTTTCCACCCCTTTCTGAGGAAGCAACAGATGAAGGCCTAGTGCCATTTGCTCACTACGGAGGTCAGGGCAGATCATACCATTCCCTGATGAAGTGCCCAGCTCTGGCCAGGGAAAGCAGGAAGAAAGCTGCATCTGAAGAGGCAAGTATGTATCTCATGATGAAACCAAATAGTGCTAAGGTATGATGGGACTACAGTAGTTAAAACATGAGTGCTTAAACCCAATTTTTTATCACCTCTGCAAGTACTTCGATGACATATAAGAAGTGGCTGGAAAACAGTAATACATTACCACTGCAAAATACAAGACTAGTAGATGAAACGTTAGAAGAAATAATAGGGGTAAGAGATTTAGAAAAGAAAAAAATGGTTTCATATCACCTGCTTTTTCTGATGGGTAACATAGGTTTGAACATCTTTCAATTTTTGTTCTTATTCTATTTATGAATGGAGAGGTGGGGGAAAGAAGGCAAGAGTACCACATGCAGCAGGCAGCATTCAAAGATTTCTTGCATTTTGAATAACCACTGGTTTAGAAGATGGCAGAAACAAAACTCACAAAAGAACGCATGATCTGCTGAACTCTTTCATCGTACTTGTTACAAAATATGGTTCATGTACCATAAGGAAATAATGTTGAATATACTTTACTTGGTTGAATGATCCAGTATATTCTTGTTCACAGATAATGACTGGGAACAACTGGCATCTCACTACATCTTGCCAAAAGCCTGAAGGGAGCTTCTGTAATGAACTCCCTGCCTTTAGCTTTCCTTAGCATTGAAATGTCAGGGCTGGAAATGCTACTGTGAACTGCACATGTAGGAATAGCATCATCTGAGATGATGGCAGACATTATTTGGAAGGAGATTATGTCATATGAAAAAATAAACATAAACAAATAGCCACTCTACTGATGCCTGAACAGTCCTGTGCTGTCAAACACAAACCTGTCATTGCCCAAATCTGTTTGGGCAGAATCAAGAACAATTCTGCCCCTGAGCCAAAGCAGTTTTGTAGAGTGAGATGGTGCAATGGAGATCTGTTTTTTTTTGTCCCCCTCCTTCACATGTGGAAAACTAGGGAAGAGGAAAAGCAAAAGATAATGGCAGATAAGCAGTATATTTTTTTTCCTTGTTATCCTCACTTCTTTGCCGGTGTGATACATAGTTGTGAGAGACCAGTAGAACCAAGATGACCACATGGTTAGATGCCAGGAGACGGCTGGTCACCTTCTGGCTTTGGGTCATTGTTGTTCCCAAGGTGAGTAGAATACAGGCAATGTGGTATTCATGCTGCAAACACTGCAGAGCACCACATCCTTAAAGGCTCAGTGGCTGAAGGGCATTCTTCAGCCTTAAAACAGGAGATGCTAGTGGACCTATAAAGAAAGTGCCTTTCACTGTGACCCACAGAAAGAATGAGGATGTGAGCTGTGGCAGCCGAGTAGGGGAGAAGGCTCAGAGAATGGTGAATACTTTTTCTCCTACTTGAGTCCAAGAGGCTAAATATTTATTCTAAAAATCTGAAACTAACTTAGCTGGCCAAGGGCTTCTTTGATTGCCTTCCTTGTACTATTTTTTTAAACATTATTGCCAAGAAGAATTAAACTGAATTAAGTAGATTGTTTTGGTATACATTGCTGTCATCTCTAGAAGGAAAAATATCTCATACTGTGGCAAAGACCATACATTTATTTTTCTTGTATTTAATGTCTACTGTAATGCTACATCTTAAAAAGCATGCTGCTAAACTGTGCAGCCTGTAAAACAGACATCAGGAGTTATGTGCACAGTGTGAAATATTCCACGATTTAATTTGAATTTGCACCATTACCGAGACACTTGTGTAATTATGTGCTGCGTTACATTTCTAGCTGGAGACCAGAGAAGAGGAATAGTGTTTCAGAAATTCCTATAGACCAACCACAGTCTCTAAAAATGGGTTAGTGATTGGAGGTCCTTGACTGCAGCGCCTTGAAAGTGCTCTGTTTAAGGGGAGGCAGGGAAAGAGGGCAAAAGGAAAGATGTGCTCAGCACCTTCTGAGAGCTAGCCCTTTTAACTTATCTCAAGTGGGGCATCCTGATGTAGCAGGCAATTCTGAGAGTTTGAGTCCACAGAAAAATATGGACCTCAGTCTGACTGTAGACCTTGCAACAGTGCTTGAACAAGGGGCGGCGAATGCTTGCACTGCTACCAGAGCTGACCATAAAGCAGACATGGACCCACCTCCAGCCCTGACCAGTTCTCTGGAAGGTCAGGGGATAGAGGGGACCCATGGACGCTGCTGTCCTCCTCAGGCTGCTTTTTTGCATTTCTGCAGGTGACACAGGACAATCTAGCATTTTGGTCTATTGTACACCCCCTTGTAAACCATGTCGCAGAATGACCCTTACTTTGAGGTCACGCTCCTCTTCTTGCGAGTTCCTATTTTCCTTCAGTAATACACAATAGCAACTTTTTTTTCTTTTTTTTTTCCTTTTTTTTTTTTAATAAATATTACAAGGACCATATCATGTATCCTGTGTGGAGAAAAGAAAGGTTTAGGTGCAAAAGACAGACATTTAATAACTCTCATGACTTGGACAGCCTCTTCTATTATGGCATCATTTCATTTGAACTGTGGGGCCAGAGTGCAGCAAAAAGATGTCTGCTGCTTGACTGACAAATGGCTGGCATAAAAAATATCCAGTGTGATGTGAACGATCATTCCTTCTAGGGGCAATGTGGACACTTTCTCTCTGACTCAGTTTTATCTCTGAAGGTGAATGCCTACTCACCTGCAATATATTCTGCCTGCAAATTGGCAAATGCCATTGTAATGGTTCTCATTTTATCTTTTTCTATTAGGCCTGAGGAAAGAAGTTATGAGGAAGAGAGAGACATTTTTGATTTCTCTTCAGAATCCCCTATATAAGCAAAACTTATCAAAAGGCACTGTTTATCATTTGATTTGGAAATAATTTTGCCTTTCAACATTCCCTGAGTATGTCAAGAGGAATAGAGGCTTGCAGGAAAAGGAGATAAAATATCCTCTTGTTGTTATTTATTGATTTTGTAAAGCTCAGCACGGAAGCTTCATATAACAAAAACAGCAGCTTAAAGAAGATGACCAAGTCATCAAGAATCACTTAGGTACACAACTGCTGAAACAAAAAAAGACACAAGGTTATTGCCTGTGAGAGGAGTATGCAGGTAAATACTTTCCTACACAGCGTGCATGTGTTTCTGCAGAACGTGCAAACAACCCTTGGGGAGCAGCAATTTACCCCTGTGATGTACACAGGGAGCCTGGCAGCCTGTGGGCCGGTGGCAGGAATCATGGATACCCATCCCCATGTGCTCACAGACTGGAGGATACAAATAAGCCGAGTTGGTTGAACTGCAGATCTCCCCGAGCTGTACCATCCCCAGGTACTCACCACACAGTGCTGAAGGAGGTGAGCAACCTTCCTGGTCATAGTGTGCTTGTCCGCACTGGCTGATCCCACGCTAAGCCTTAGCTAGTACTGTTTCATTTTTTAATATTAAAAACAGAAGCTGGCATAAGCAAAATCATTCTATGACAAACCCACAATTAGGCAAGCCAAGAAGAAAGAAAAAGGAGTTCAGTCTAGCAGTGCATTTCTTTGCAGGTCCTGTTTTTTAATGCTGCCTGCCTACACACAACATTCAAACACATTTCCATTGTTTGTATTGACTACAAGTATCTTTTCCTTGCAAGGTATTTTAAACACACAATGAGATTAAACCCATATCCATAGACCTTTTTATTCAGTTTTGGTAGCTGGGTAAAGGCATATTGAAAGACTTAAAAAAACCCCACAAACCACACCATAAAACAAAAAAATCCCTACCCCAAGCACAGAAAAGCAGCAATAGTACCATCATGCTGTTTTACTCAGCAATAATATAGTTCCCTCATCAAGATTAACTACTCAGCCTTCAGCCTTGTAGTTTATCTGCTCAGGAACTGCATTACAGCCTCATAAAACAGTGCAATGGTGCAATTATCACTTCAATATTAGGTAGGTACTGCAAGGTGCTCTTGTTCTGTGTTAGGTGGGACACTTTATGGTAGCCATAAAGCTGATGTGGCTTCAAGTACTTGCTACAACGATAAATTAATGAATCATACTGCAGACTGTGTCTTTAACAAAGTTGAACACCTTCTTTTCTTGCAACAAGCACTGGAGGTATGTGAGATTGCATGCAAGCGGTATGGATGTCAAACTGGAGGCGGAGCTTTGAGATGAAAATGCACGGTGCTGAGACAGAGGTATATGTTTGAGACTTCATTAATGAGCATTTCTATTGAACTCTACATCGCAAAATATTTTCACTGTGTTTCCTTAATCTCTTCATTGGGGGATGATCAGGTGCCAAATTTTGTACAATAACATGTGGGATTCTTGGGACAAGGTAGAACTTAACATTTTCTTTCATTAGATGCTCACAGGCAGCAGGACCAGATTAGTGAGTGCTCCCACATCCTGGAATGTAGCTGAGCTGGGAACAAACACCAACATGTTCTACTTTCAATGCCAGGATTGCCTGTGGGAAAAAGGAGTAGTACTCACGGCAAAAAACCTTATGTCACCTCTTGCAGACTGGGTGGATGAAGAGGGACGGGGGTGCGCAGGGAAAAGGTCACACAATATACAATATTTTCAAAGTTTAGAAGGGATGGTGGTAGAGACCTTTTCTGTTCCTGTGTTGGTAGCTGCTGCAGCAGAAAGTACATCTGTACTGCAGACGAAAGTGGTTTTTGGGTTGAAATGCAACATGACATGTCAAAGGGAGAGGTAAAATACATCTGAAGCAGGTAAATAGAAAACAGACTGAGGTAAGCTAGAACCTTCCCTAGTAAGTTTGGTTTGGTTATCAAGGATGTCAGCTACTTTCATGGACGTGCAGAGAGTGATTATTTGGGGTTCTCCATCACATTTTCCTTCCACACAATTTTGAAATGTTCTGGAAGCAATTTTTTTTCTCTTTTCAAAAAGAAATTCCAGATTAAAATATTGTCACAATCATCCATTTTTAAAAATTTCCTTAAGAATTAGCTTTCAATCTCACATTATCTGAATGGGCAATGAAACACCGTTTATCAAAACCTGAAGTTTGTTTCAGGGTAAATAGAAAAGAAAATCAAATAAAGTGGGAATCATTTTAAGAATTTTGCTGATTAAAAAAAATAGAGAGAAAGTAATCAAAAACACCCTCAAGATTTTTAAGCAAACATAAAAGGGTCAATTTTTAGTAGACTAAACCAAGAATATTCAATATGCCTTACATTTTCTATTTTAATATGTCAGGGAGTAAAAGTACAGGTGTTTCAGATGAATGAGTAACTAAACCGTCTTTGAGATCTGGCCTTCACAACCATAGTTTAAAACGAACGCTTGTCAACTTTATATGCTCACTTAACTTGAGACTTATTCAAACACTCCCAATCTCTTAGCTACAACATGCATAAAGATTTTCATGGCTTTTATTGATCCTGGATACATTACACCTGGAGATGTCACTACTCATAAGGAAAGTAACAAGATACTGTAAATATGCAAAATACACATATATCAGACAAGCCTGACTCAAAGCTCCTCGGAAACCTAAGCAAATTCAGCTTCGCTGCCAAAAGGATGATGAGATGGGACCAGGCTGAAAATAAGCTTCCACTGCTAAAAGGAAGGGAGAGGAGAGGGCAAAGGGCTGCCTCTGGGATGTTGAGGGTTTTTTTGGGAGGATCGCCCTCCTCCCACCCATGCACGTGCCCCTCCATGCTTCCCCTGCTGTGCCAGGAACCCCAGTGCCGCAGTCCCTGGCTGCCTCTGAGCTGTGCCCAGCCTGGCTTCCCAAGGAGATGGCAGGGCAGGGGCCTTGGACTGGTTCCAACATGAAACGAAGGCAAAACACATAGCATTTCCAGCAACATTTGGACTGGGTTACTGTTTTGAAAAATGGGAGAATCCTGAAAGGCATTTGAGGAGAAACAAAAGACACTTTCACTATTTTCTTTCCAGTTTTCTTTTGTAGGACACAGGTAAGTGATCTTTCAAGCTGTCTTAATACCCTATTACCACAAGCTGAAATATACTCAGCCGTTAGACAGACCTCCCATTAGTTTAAACACTGCATAAGCCTCTCTTCTCTCCAAAGTTCTTATGTACAAATCCTCGTAGAGGAAACATGCTGCTCAGGCATTTTAAAAACCACAGCAAACTTGACCCCGTGATCTGATTGGTGTGCTTTCCCCCACATGCAAGTACTTGCATGACTTAGACCTAAGTTTTAAATCACCTAAAACACTTCCTGAAGTCAAGCAGTGCAAGGCAGTCATCCATTGCATTCAGCTACAAGGTTCCACCTGGACATGTGTTTCTTCATGGTGCCTCATTCCCAGGTAGTCTGAAGGAACTGGTGCAGAAGCAGGATGCCCGGTCAATGTGCCTTCACATTGCTCCACTGACTCCAAGCAACACCATAACATCACTGAAAAATGAGCTGACAGGCAGTGCAGGAAACCTTTCAGAGCATAAGGGACCCATTGCACTGGGAAAGTGACTGTCCTCCACAGTAGAGATGGAGAAGCAGCATCCATGGAACATTTTCTTGATGAATTTTTCTTTTTTTTCCCCAGGAGCAGCTATTTACTGTAGAAATTACTCCAGGGTTCATTCTTTTAAAGTCATTTGAAAAACTGGTGGCCCTCTCTGCATCCATCATTTCCAAGAAATGGACTTATGTAATTATACTAAATTAAGTTTCAACTATGCAATTACCTCCTTCACTAATTAGTGGCTGGAAATGTCAGACTCTTAAGGTCAATTTACCCTAGTTTTCCCCCTTCTTGCCCATATTCCCTTTCTCTTTCTTGCTAAACCCACAGCATTCTTCTGGCAATCGCTTCCTGTGGTTGCCCTTGCTGTATGCCTGCTTTCACTGTTTCAGGAAACAACAGCACCAGAAAGCCCTATCACAAATTAAAACCCAATCTTTTGAGATGAGCTAAAGTTGGTAAACGCTGAATAAGCAGAAGTAGACAAGCCTTTATTTTTGCTGCTATGTATGTTCGATTGTTATAACGGATTAAAAGAAACATGCACATCATGGAGCTGAAAATGACCTTTTTGATCCCTTCCCCTGAGCATGAATCTTCATATGCTTTTGTTCTCCATCTCCTTCTCTTTGCTGCCAAACCCACAGCTGAGGAAAAGGTACTAACGTAGCTCACCTCACTCCTCTGTTCTGACCTTTGGGTAGATACTATCCATGCATGTAAATTGGGAACGGGACATTAATCAGCTGAAGGCATTGAGGTTTACTCTTTACAGCAAAATCGATGCTTAGACACTAGAGGTAAGTCTGATGAGAATAATAATCTAATGTAACTTTTCATTTATTTCAGGTCAATTCCTAATATTGCCAATGAGAAAACACTGTTTCAAATTGAAGGAGAGCCCATTCAGCAATCCAGTTGTTCTGTTGATCAGAACACAGACACAAAAACCTGCAAACTCTGACATACGGTATTTATCATTAGAAACCAAAAGGAAAGGAAGGTTTGGATAAGAAATGGACTCTATAATGTTCACACTCACTCCTCTATGCCAAATACTACAAAGCCAAAACATGCTATAAACTGAGAAGCCAGATGGGATTTATTCACAATTAAAAAAAAAAAAAAAAAAGAAGAAGAAAGTACAAACAAAACCCCAAAGTGAGAGTGTTAAGCAAAGCATTTAAGAGTAATCAGCCAGATTCACAAGCTTATTCTAGTTGCTGTAGGTTTTTCTAACAGAGCAAAGCAGCTTGACACATAGTTGAAAACACTGACATTAGTGGAGTTGTGCTTTCTTCCGCCCAGCCCCAGTTTGGATCAGAGACCAATGTCAAATGCTGGTGCTAGAAATTCTGTTCCCATCCAACACCTTGTAATTCTGCTCCTTCTACAAATTTCAAGTGCAGCCTTGTTGCAAGCTAGCTGTACCTGCAGCTACCATCAGCAAATCCAGCTCTAATTGACACAAGCTTACTTAATGGCTAGTAAAGTCTTGACCTAGATGTAAATCCTTTGGTGGTAGAAACAAACCTTCATTTCTAAAGTGCCAAGCACAGCATGGATAATGCAAATGAAACTCTCTAATCCCATCATACAGGCTAGAGATGAAAAAAACCTGAACAACACCTTCCATGTATCGTCTGCACAAGACCTTGCCACCACCCTTTGCAAAGCTGTATGTACTGCTCTCCCCTTTTAATTCTCCTAACTGAAAATCCTGTGGCAGCCTCCAGACTCTTGAGCAAGGAGATTTCAAATCATCTGTACTTCACATTATATTACATTGTATGCAATGGAAGTAGTGAAAGACTTCCTTGCAAGAGATTTGAGTTGGCTGCATGTTATACACAGCGCTCCCTCTCTCCTCTCGTATTGATGCGATTTATTTACACAACATATAACAAATCATACAGCAACAAGTAGGTTTTTAATGAATAGAATAGCTTTAGAGTTTGGACTTCCAGAATGAATTGTATGTTTTCTGCTTATTTTCAAATACATCTCAACCTAGCTAATTCAATTTCTAATCTCACAAATGTTGTTATCAAGGTATTAAAACTGAGGTTATGAAAGTTTGTTTCCAACCTATTCAGAGCAGTCAATCTGACATAAAATATTTCTGTTTGGAAACAGACATTACTTTTAAGCAACAGGCGAAATCTCTTTCAAGAGGTGTCGTTCATTTCATTGCTTGCTTTGTGTAGAGGCACGCTCTATTTGGGCTCCAGGAAAAATGACAGACAAAAGGGAGAGATATAATTATACATATACTTCCTATCAAATTAAACCAAAGCAACGCAAAGCAAAGCAAACAAGAGGGGTTAGTTTTCAGAGTGTGAAGAAAACTACTACCGTATTCATATGTTTTAAGAACAGCAATAAAAATGTTTTCAAAGATAACCTATCTTATTTGATCTAGACTCAAAGCTTGAAAAATAGAATCATTCTATAATATCACTTTATTACTGAAGACTGAGCACCACAAAGAGATATGATGTGCCAAATTAAATGGCACAATTCACTTGTTAACTTAATTAGGAACATAAATGCAAAAGCCGAACAAAATGGATAGCAAAGGAGATGTGAGTGGGAAGAAAAAGACTAACCTTTATGTTTCTTACAGAAGTTTGGGGAAACTTTCATGGGCGGGACAGTCCCTTGCACTCTGCAGCAGCCCTGTGGTGCCCAGCTCCATCTCCCATGAGAGATATTTCATGAAACTAGCATTCGAGAGGCGGCTCTGTCTATGATGGCGTCTCTATGAGAGTTATGGCTCAGCCTCTTTTCTCCATCAACAGGAAAAAAAATGCAAATTATTTAATTAGCATATTCCTGTGAATTAATGCCATTTATCAGAAAAAGCCCAAGTGGTAATAACACTGCTTGAGAGCTAATTGAATGCAGAAATCCTTAGTACAAGCTCAATGTGAACTCAGTTTGGCACAAAAGTTTGGTGTGTGCTGTCGTAGACTCTTCCCTGCTTGGAAAGGAAGGGGAGGCAACTGGGAAGGAGCAGGAGGACTCCACCAGACCCTGCTAGAGAAGGGGCATCCTTCACTTGGGGTGGACCACATGGGCTTGAACCTATGCTTGCAATCCAAATGCCCGTGCTTTGGGAGGTGAGACAAATTCTTGTCTCACGATGAGCAAACACTTTGGCACAGCATGGGGGGCACCCGGAAAACTGGCTGGAGTAAGCAGATGCCTGCACAACCTTGTCCCTGGCCACATCTGGCTGACGAGGAAGGCTCACAGGGGTAAAAGTTGTACAGCGGATGAACCTGTGGGAGACAGCACAAGGCCATCCCAGCCAAATCTTTTCGTGAAGGTAGGGTAGAGCCTGTTGTCCTCTATATCCCCTCTCCTCTCTTCCCCTTAACCCCACACCCTCTCTTTGCTATGAATCCATGAAGCCTGGCCTTTGGGGTGGCAATCGCACAGTGTCGTTTTGTTTCTTTGCAGAGAACTGCTGGCTGGTTTGCAGCATACATCTAGGTAGACACAGTGCACCAAGGAAGGACTTTTCAAGGAGGAACGGATGGTACTTTAAAAATCAGAGAAAAATAGTCTGGCTGTATCCATGTGGCTGGTCTGCGTTTGTCTCTGAGGGGCTGGTGCCAGTCTAAGAAACTGTGTCTTCTGTAGCAAAAAAGTAAAAACCAGCATTTAGTCTTTATCTTCCTCACTGCCTCCTGCTGCCCAGTGCAGAAAGCATTAATGAGGACCCCAGGAGTTGGATGATATCCTTCGCACTGGCTGATAGAAATGGGGACCAGGAAACCGGAGCCTGTGGACACCACAGCATGCCAGCGCTTCTCTTCGCCCTCATTTACTGAAATACGAGGCCTCACAGCGTTTGCTCATTTGTAATCTGTGTGCATGAAGTGAGACATATTCTGGGTAGAGGCAGGTGTAAGGACACATTTTGGCAGAAGAGATTTCTGGTCATGTTTCCTCCAATGGAAAGCAAGAGAAATGTATCCAGAAACATGGCAATCACCGATATGCTTGCCTCTCTGCTACCCACAGGCAATCTGGAAATCTGAGTTTCCTGGCTGTTCTTGGTTAACAGAGATGTTTAAAATGTTAATGACTCTCTGTGTGATTAAATAAGAATGCAGTCCAAAAACTACTGCCCTGGATGAAGAGCAAAGTTCTATTGGAAAGAGCTGGTTTACTTAGAGCTTCTGAACAGCACAGCTGTAGGCTTTCACAGAGAGCTCTGGTGCATCTGGTGTGGTGTCCTATCCTGAGAGGTTTCCTGTCAGGAGAACAAAAACCTTTGACTGCTACACCCCACGGCAGCTCGTCTTTTCATTCTCAGGAAGAAAATCTCATCGTGTAGATGCGGAGCTTCTGGAGCAGTCCCAAACCAAATCAGCACACCAACCTTTTTAAAAATGGAAATGTCTCTAATTTTCAAACATCAAGCATGTATCCAAGGGCAAGTATTGTCCACTTCTAACATGCTATGGCAAAGCCCTGGGTGGTATAGCTGCAGACCCTAGGGCTAATTAAGAAGAGAGTTCTCTGAAATCGACTGTGTGAAACTCCAGACACTCATATGCTTTATTTTCTCAACTTTTGTCTGCAACAGACCAAGCATTTCCCTCTCCTCAAAGTGCTGTGCTGCACTGCCAGAAAAGCACACCGTAAGTTCTTCTCAAATTTGAATATAGCGAGAGAGTCTGGAAGAAGGGAGTGAGTCACGTTATTCAAGGTTGTTTTATGCAAATCTTCTACCTTCCTCTAACCTTTGAAACAACATAATTGGTGAAAAGTGATGAACTCTAAAAGTTTTTCTTCACTTGGAAATAGAGTCGTCAGGCATCAAGGACGTGAAGGCAGAAGGACTACCAAGCAATGAGAAAACAGACTTATTTTTTCCCTCTTTTCTTAGCTAGTGAAGGCTATTCAGTCACTAACATAAAACTGTGCTCCTTGTTTAACCATTAGACTCAACACAGTCTGAAAATGTGATGGCTGAAACCACTTAGAGAAACCTGTACCTGTGTACCCTGTAATTCATTTGTGTTAATAATGTCCCTTTATCTTGTCTTTGGCATTTACTTTAAACACGAACTGTAGGAATACAAAGCGTAATTGTACTGAGCTACTTAATACAATTAATTACATTAGCTGTGGAGATATGGGTGCAAGGATGTATTTCTTCCACTCTCTTGGAATTTACCTCAATTTCTCCCTACTAAAAGTATTTCAAAAACCGAAAAAAAAAACCTTTTCACACAAAGAAATGTTCATAAACACAATAAATTGAGGTAATTATATCCTGTAGTCAGCTAAATTCAAAGTGATTCACTTAAGATAGTCACTTGACTTCTCTCTGGATTTGCTCTGAATGACACATCTCCGACTTGAAATCATTTTTATTCCAAGCTGTTATGAAACCATTTACACTAAATGATAGCAACACTTAGAAGGGTGGCTGAGAGTGAGTTTCTACTGCATATTGTGCTCTTATTAAGCAAAATCATGGCTTGTGGGTATGTATGTGGCAGGTTTTCTTTCTCTTTTTTTTTTTTTTTATCTAGACAGAGAATAGCTTAGCATAGATAACACTGTGGAAAGCTCGCAGTACCCCTAGAAAGTCACTGGCATGGAATTATTTGACCTCATTATCCGACCTCATTATAGTTTCCCAGCCAAAGTACTTTTTTTTAAAACTCCCACCCCCAAAACAGCAGCAGTGAGTTACTTGATAGACACTCACATGACCTACAAACCATGTCTAACAACTAGTGCAGCTCTGGGACCTGCTACACACGTGCCTGAATCTCTTATATACATGTCTTAGGACCCCACTGCTTTGCCTGTATTCTCCCACTAGTTTCCCAGCCTCCACAGTCATACAGAGAAAGCCATCCATCTGTGTTCCTCATGTTCTCAGACTCTTCAGCATTTATCCTTATCCCCCTCCGGCAGTGAGGTGGCTTCCTACCTGCGCCAGTGGTCAGCAGCTTGGATCTTGTCACAGCAGCACCCTGCACAGAGCAGGCATTGCTTGCCTGAGCAATGGTCCCAGCACTTCACACAAGCTGAGCCACAGGTGATGCTGAGGAGCTTTACAACACCTGAGGCTTGTTCTTGGCCAAAAAACCCCCCAAAAAAGCCCACAAAATCCTTTCCCAACTTCTTTGTGCATCCAGAGTAGGGTAAGAGAGCTGCAGAAAGACTCTGAGTAGAGAAGTACTTGATTCATTCTCATAATGGCTTTCCTTTTTTTTTTTTTTTCCTCCAAAATAAATTCACAGAGGATAAAATGGGTAATCTGAATATTCATCAGCCACCAACATTTGTAATTCTTCAAGAGCATCAATGCCTGCTTACAGCATTGAAATAGGACTGGCTTGCCCTACAGTATACTAGTTTATCAGATGATAAGGATTTCCTTTAATTTCTAAATGCAAAAATAAAAGCCACTTGGGGTGAAGCACAACGTAGCACCAAAAACAGTTGTGACTCTCTCTCTCCTCCTTCAAGAGTGTGATGTTTCCAGCATATATAAAGTTGTTGTTGGGATTGTCTTTAAAGATTGAAAGAGTCTATAAATTTTCATGAGAAGTGAGCTATGTTGCAGTTACAGCAAGAACTGTACCTGCATTTTATGTGTGTTAAAGGTATCCGTATACACAAACAATAAATAGAAAAAAACCCTCTCTATGTAAAACATTTCGCCCCCTTACCCCCATCTCATTGTCATCAGTAGGATATTGAGGACTGTAATTGATAAAAAAAAAGGAGAAGGAAAGGATACAAAAGGAAGAGTTTAAGAGAAATTTATCTAGAATTCTTCTGAAGCTGGCACTAGCCGCTGAGGATGGCTGCCTAGTTCTACTCTTCTGAGATTGATGGCCACCCTCTGCTCTCTGCTTTTCAAAGTAATGGTGAGCAGCTTGGCACAACTCCAGCTGAGCGCAGCAAGAGGGTAAGAGCACTTCTTAAAGCCTTTTCCTTGCTGCTGAGAAATAACACTAGGACTCTGCATAAGCCCTCTCTTGCTGGAAAGACCCCAGTTAGGATAGGGGCTTAAGTGGGGTCTGTGAGTCGATGCTAAAATCTGCAATTGTGAGATGAACAACTGTCAGAAGGCACAAGAGGGTTTCCAGCCACAGCAGGATCATCAGAAAGACCTACTAAATCTGTGGAGACTATTTTAAGAGAAGATCCATGCCTTATGCACTGAACACACATTGAACACTGAATTTAAATTTTATGTGAGAAAGTCACAACACACAAGCATTTTATTCTGCATTTACTGCTGCTGCTACCTGTGCCTTCTTTGAAAAGGTATGAGTCCTTGGGCCATGATAACAATTAAACAATGAACTGATAATTACACACTTCTGCTAAAATATTTGTTCACTTCAGCTGCATAGCTGGTTGTTTATTATGGTGTTAAAGACGTTTTTGTGATGAGTTCACACAGTAAATGAATAGTAGATTATTTTTTATTTTTAATTTTAATTTTTTTTATTTAAGATGGGACTTGTAACTCCTTTTCCCTTAGGGACATGCAGTAGCTAGGCAGCATCCGCTCTTTTCTTTCAACATTAAAGCTGTATTGGTATGGGGAAAGTGAGGTGATCACACATATACGTAGTCTCCCTCATCCTATAGATTCTAACACTTTCTTAACACTGAGGCTTCAAACTGTTCCACTGAAGTCAATGCTATTCTTTGCATGCTTAAAAGTACAAGAAGTCTACTTATTCAAATTAAGGTGACCTGGTTTAATATCAGGATATTTCACTGTTGAGCGTGACTGAATTTTAACACTGCTCTCTAAGTGTATTCACAGTTCTTTGCTTCCAGATCTTGAACTATCTCCCAAACACAATACTATAATGAGATCATCAACCATGTCCACTACTGATCTTGTGCTTTCTTAAAAAAACGCTAAAACACTGACCGAAGAATTCAAAGAGATTTGACAAGCAGTTACACTTGAATAGATGGTTACTCTGGCTGTCCTTCTCTTCTGGGCCACCCTTTGTGAAGGTGCTGGCCTTTACAAAGTTCAGCATAAAGGACACAAAGTGGGTCTGCAATCCCACTGTGAGCTTCATCTCACTTGGCCGAAGAGCTGAGTATATTTACTGTCTGTGTAGAGCTCATTGCAAAGCAAGGGCATCAAAGAATTTTAAATACTCGCCTTAGCAAGCTGGTACCACAGTACTGATGAAGTAGTCTCGTGGGCTTTGCCTCAAGAATCCATCAGTTGCCAGCAAAGGAAAAAGCTATGCCACAGGGCTGTAAGCCCTGCTTGAATTCCTGATTGCACAGATTGGACGCTTCAGAGTTACTTGTCCTGGGCTTTGTTAGAAGCCCAGTCTCTTTGGGAGGTGATGCCTTGCTTTCATTCTGGAAGGGCTGGTCTCAGCAAGACTGAACGTCAATGAGAGAGGGTTCATCACCTCGACCCTGAGGTGATGGATAGGACTTGGCTGGTACAAGCAGCACCCAGATCCATACCCCCAGTGGGAGAATGGTAATTCTCTTTAAAGTGGCCAAAGGGATTTCACCAAGTTTCTCAGATAGAAATACAAAAAATCAACCCATCTAAGAATAGAACATTTCTGCCAGAAAGGATTTTTTTCCATCCTTCAGTAAAAAGTAAACCTATTAACAGGATGATAAAAGCTCCAAAAGCAATCTCAGCTTTCAGGGGCATGCTGAAACACCACCATAGGCCATAAAATGTTTTGTGTTTGCTGTGGGACTGTTTGGTTAGTTATTGTTTTACCTTCACCGAACATCAAGACTCTTTATACTCCCTCCCCTACAAAAAAAATTGCTTTCAGCTGTTCCTAGATGCATATTTATTTCCTTTACTTCCTTTCCTTTATTTCCTTTTACTCAGATTTTAGTCCAATAAAGGATTTTTAAGAACACTGTCAAAAAGTATAAAAATGGCACTAGCTAAAATATTCCTCCCTACCTAAAGTGTCCTAGTCCATGGGCTTCAAAACCACCACATCTTCTTGTTTATCGTTATCTTTGCCTTGTGAGCACAAGGAGGCTGACAGCCTTTTCAGAGCTCTTCCATTAATAAAAGCCACCCAAACCACCCAAGTTAGAAGTGCATATCTCACCGGAGTGGTGTCACTTAACTAGTTAATATTTAGAAAGCCTTTTGATATCCACAGCTGAACGCACCGTAACAGTGCAAGACATTATTGCTATTACCTACAGATGGTAAGAAGTTCTCCCACAGCTACTGTGTATATATCATGAAATCTGAAGGCTGGCAAAGTTCCTGTAACATTACAAAAGGGGCTGCCATGGTCTTCTACTTAGTCTGGCTCTGTACAGTCAGGGTTTTAAAGGGCCTTGAAAAAACGCAATAATCAGCAATTTCCCAGCAGATCCAGGAAAATCTACATAATCTATCTTGCTTTGTGAATTGTGCTCATGTCAGACCTTCGGCTAGTGGTTTTAAAACCTCCGTCTGCTAAGTCTTCTCTTCTCATGCTCCAAATACTTTTTTTTCCCCACAGCTGCCATGAAAAAGCTCTGATCTTTTCTGTTTGCTATGCCTTCGCCATACCACATCTCTCTGCGTGGGACGACCGACAAACCTCCTCCCTTAGATGTCAGATCAGGGAAGCCCGTGCTTGGATCAGGACAGATGCACAGCCCCAGCACGGCACAAGACAGCGTGGCATCGGTATTTCTGCCGGAACCAGGCTTCAGGGGGTGGTGTGCTGCCAGCTGCAGCACAGCTCGGAAACCCCTCTTTTACAACCTGCACCGCGCATGTTAGCCATCCAGTCAAAAAGTCCTCCAACAGGCAGGCAGTATATATGCAAGGTGTCCTCTCCTGGAGCATAGGAGAAGCTGGACTAAGAGGGGAAGAAAGAGGAAGGAAACAAATTCTGGAGCTGGACCCTGGCTGGAATCAGATTTGCACTGCTCCGTGAAGAGCATGGTATAGGCAGGAGCACAGGCACCATCTGGTTGGCACAGCCCTTGAGACACGGAGAAAAGACTGAATATCATCTCTGGATAGTAAGTTTTGTGGTCCAAGGATGCTTGAAATGATAATGAAGAAACAACGTTGAAGCTTTAATTGAGTTAAAAATCTTTTTTCCTGAGTTATTTCTTGCTACTGTGAATGCCACTCACGTCGCTTCTGGAGCTAGACAAACGGCAAAGGGAAATCCTGTCCAAGTGTGAAGATAAAGTGATGAGTATGCACACTGGACCAGTAGCTCTGGAGCTTTAAGTGCCTCAGTTTTGGGGTTTTTTTTCTTTTTTTGTAAAGTGTATGGTACAATACACTTAATATCATCGCACAAAAAAAAAAAGAAAAATAAAAAAAGAGAAAAAAAGGTTATGCCCTCTGTTGGTACAGAAAAGTATTGTTTTGGTTTCCCAGACAGTATACACATGTTTTTAAAGATCCAGCCCATGTAGAAAGCGACTGGACTGATGTGGCCTGGAGAGCTCCGATGGCAGCGCGAGAGGCAGTTTGGCCTAGTGGACTGAAAGGCAATAATTCCTCAGGTCTAATCCTGGTTGACACAGAGCCACTGTGTGGCCTTGGGCAAGCTCCTTAAAAAGACGTGTCAGGTCAATTTAGGCCTAAAATTAAAGTTTTACAAATATATGGATTTGCAATTACGTACATCAGTAGAAACGAATATAACTATTTATTTATTTATTTATAATTCCAGTGGGGAAGTGTGAAGGATGGGGAGCAATATTTCCAGTTAGGGATCTTGGAGATCCTGTTTTCTGCACTGTTTTCAGCCTCAGTGCTCTGCTAGAGATGGAGTGTGAAAGTAAAACTGGTCAAAAATTGCTTCTACTGAGAAGAAGATTCCTCTGTCTGTAAGACTGCACAGCCTTGATCCACGATGCTCCGGAGCAGTGGGGGCTTGTAAGTGTTGAAAACTCATTATCATTCAAGGAACACTAAGTATTAATTAAGTTCAAGAAGCAGACTCTGCCCTCTGGTGAGTGCTTCCCATCACCGTTGCCAGCCTGAATTAGAAGGAAACTTTAAGACCCGCACAGCCACCTGTGCTGCTAAACCCAAGGGCAGGCACAGGCAGTGTTTTAGAGCTGATAGAAGCGTGTACAATGATTTATGCCCTGTGCGATACTAACTTGTTAATATTTATCAAGTCGCTACAGCTTCCTATAATTCCAGTTTTCCCCAAACTGCTTCATCATAATGACCACTACTGTTAGACCAGCCAGCAATGAATTATGAATGGCCCTTATTTAGAGAGAGTTTGGATCTGTGAGACATCTCTATTTGTGTGGTGATATTACCGCAATGTTACTGCACTCCCATAAGTGATGAGACTGCCTCAGATAACACCACTTTTTTCAGTGGATTTGGGGATGCTCTGGAGGGAAGCCTTCCTCCCTTGCCAGGAAGGACAGCTTCTTGTTACCGTTTTATATGACTCCGTGTAGCTCATGACCTTTCTCGAGGGACCTAGGACTGTGGGGGAAGGATTTGCCTTGGAAAAGAGGCCAAACTTACAGCCTTGCAGGAGTCAGAAGCAGCTGTGGATGGCCTGGTATCCATAGCTTATATGAAAAGAGAAAATTAGCTGCCAGACAGGGAGGCATTAAAGGAATTAATACCTCCCTGTGGCTTACAGGTACAGTGGGAAACACAAAACCAAAGCATAGAAACTGGCTGCAAGACAGAAATTAAAGAGGAGGAATAACAGTCAAATTAAAATATGTCAAAAGTTGTCAGTGGCTGCCCCAAAACCCCACAGTGAGGTCAGTTTGCTCATGTATCCATGAGAGATCTAAAAATGAGTTGCAAGGTGGCAAAAAACTGCAGATGCCACAAAGTTATACAGGATAATTAAGACTAGAGAGGCTGTATGGCACTCCAGTGGGATGCAATGAAGCTGGGTGAACCGAGAGCACAACACCACATAAAATACAAGGTAAAACAAATTGTGAGAAAGTATTTGACCTACTTGTGTGGGTTGCTGACTTCTAAATGAATGGTGGTGATTCTGGAAGATGATCCAGACACCACGATAAGTGAATGATAAACAGAAACCCCACTGCTCAGTGCACAGTGGTGACCCACTATGTCAAGAAAACTCTTGAGAAAAAGTACTTCGGAACTGGGGACATGGGTACAAAAGGCTCAAAAAAATGTTTGCAGGACAAGAGCAAAGATGGTATATTTAAAAAGAAGAAAGGTAATGAAGTAATACGTGATGACTAATGGCTTACAGAAATTAAATCAGGTAAACCTTTTCTTACACAAAATAATCTGGCAGTGAAACCAAGGGGACTGGTGTTGCTTAGTCTGGAGAAAAGGAGACTGAGGGGAGACCTTATCACTCTCTACAACCACCTGAAAGAAGGCTGTAGCAAGGTGGGGGGTCGGTCTCTTCTCCCAAGTAACAAACGATAGGAGAAGAGGAAATGGACTTCAAGTTGCCCCAGGGGAAGTTTAGATTGGATATTAGGAAAAATTTCTTCACCAAAAGGGTTGTCAAGTTTGAAGCACGCTGTCAAGGGAAGTGGTTGAGTCACCATCCCTGAAGGTATTTAGAAGACGTGTAGATGTGGTGCTGAGGGACAAGGTTTACTGGTGGACTTGGCAGAGCTAGGTTAACAATTGGACTTGATCATCTTAAAGGTCTCTTCCAACCAAAATGTTTTTCCGATTCTATGATTCTAATTTAATCTCTTAAATGAAGAACTCATTGCTGCCAAAAAATCATTGAGGCAAAGAGCTGGTTGGGATGTTTTTTAAGATGTATGTGATTCTATGGATAATGAGATCCTTTTGCAATTGTATTAGCATCTCTAATGAGATATAAGTATGTATACCGCAGGATATAACTTAACCACTAGAATGTCAAGTGTTAGGTGAGAATTTACCAGTGAACAAGTAAGTTGTTCCTAAGTTGTCCATGACTCCGTTTCTTTCATTTCCCTTTGGAATATAAACTGTTGGCCACTTTCTTGTTATCTGGACAATGAGGATAGCTATTTTTGTTCAGAGCATGTCCTGCTAATTTAATGCCTGAAAGCTGTTACTTAAAAAGCAGGCAGAACGAGAATGAAATGTATTAATTTAAAGTCACTAAATACCCTAAGGGAACCTCCATTTAGCCAATTATCATCTCCCACTAAGGAGCTGTTGTTAAATATCGATAGATTTGAATCCATATCTATCATCATGCTATTACGAGACTTGTACTGTTTAAATGCAATGGGAGTAATAGGGACAGGTGTTCAGCAGATCAGAAAAAAAAGCAGTTGAAGAGTGTTGCTCTCGGCATAGTTTCCTCTATCTGACTCAGCTTAAATGCCCAAGTATGAAGGAGAAATGAACCAGAAGAATCAGCTCTGCACTGCCTGGGGTCTGTTCACAGGGCTGTAAGTATTAGGCTGCCTCTTTTTTTAATTAATGGCTTCCCTTTCTGCATTACACTGGAGACTGTGACTGAACTTTATTCCTCAACAGCAGCCTGTGGCAACTGACAAAGTCCTCTGGGAAAACAGCCTGCTCTGAAGTGATGAGCAGAAACTAGGAGGAAAATGGATGGAGAAGAAAAGCGTCTACAGAAGAGCAAATAATTTACTGCAGACTATTCCTTAAATTTAGGCCCTTCTCCTGACTGTGGATAGCCCACAGGAAGATGATGTGATATGTATGAACTGATATGCCATTCAAATCTTGCCTACAGACGCTTGTTGAAAACCCATTTCAGCCAGGCTGCTTTTTATCAGCTCATGTACCTGAGCATTTGGGGTTCATTACTGAAGTGTCTCTGTCAGTCATTAAAACCATCCGGTGGCATTTTCACTCTCCGACTGGCCTGTCTATACAACCGAGTCAACAAGGGCTCCTGGAAAGCCAAGAGAGAACAGTGAAACAGCACCGCAGCTTTCGTTCTCTTCAGAAAGAGGGGGCTGAGAAGAACAAAAAGGACACATGCCAGTAAAGCAGGCAAACCCAACAGTCAGGGACAAGAAATTTGTAATTTTGTCTTGCTGTCTTATGTAAAAGGGTCCCACACAACTGGACTTCTGCCACATGGTATTAAGTGCCTCTCCACAATTTACATGCTTTTGGAATGGTGCCTACTCGCTATTCCTACATGCTCTGATGAGCAGCAATTTGTTTCTTGTGTTTGACATCTGCAGTGTTATTCAGATTGGAGGGCACATCCACTGAGAACAGCACTGGGAGTCACACGCGAGTGCTGTCTGTGCTCTAAACTGGCAGAGTGTGAGACGGTGCAGGTCTGGAAGCTATTCAACTTAATGTCAGAGGGGACAAAACCAACAACTGCCTGCACTGAACCACAGAGAGATACCCTGATGGATGGCATGAAGGAAACAGTTCAAATCTCTAATTTATGTTTTGGGCAAAACCAAACAACCTGAAAAAACATTCAAAAGAAAAAAGACAAAGGGAGGATTCCTGACAAGTTCTTTACCTTTTACAGACAAGATCAGTTCACAATTAAGGTCATTCTGCATTGTATCCCTTTTTCCTTCTGCTCATGGTATTGATGGTGGAATGGGCTGGGAATGTAACAGTTTTTGCAGCAATCTTCCCGATCTCCTATTGCTCTGAACTTTTATGTTAGAAATCCTTCATCATGCAACAGTTTAAAAAACAAAATCTGTTGTTCATGCTGAAGATCTGTTTTTCCGTCTTGTGTCTCCCAGAAAGTGTCCTTTGGTCATGTAGCCCACAGATGTTCCAGTGAAAAGCTGTCCTGTTTGTCCTAGTTTTGTCTTAACTCTTTGAACAACAAACTCTGAACATAGTTCTAAGCACAAACACAGGACACTCATCTCACTGAATTCACACAACGGTACAGCATGAAAGCAGGTTATCTGTTATTGTTGAAGATCAGGCAGCTCATTACCTTGGCATTTGCCACCAGAACCCCAAAAAGGGACTGTCTTTCACACATACTATTCTCCCCATCATGAGGTAAGTTAAAGCTGTACTGCTGTCTCCAATAAAAGCAGCTCAAGACATCCATCCTTTGCTTTGTTGTTTAAAGTGTGACTTAGGAGTGCAACGCAGAACCAATTTTAAAATCAGACCCAAATATTTGTCACTTTGGGCTGTGTACTCTATTCTAGAAGGATTGCTTTTGTAACTGTGGAACTTCTGAAGCCATAATGAAGCAAAAGTTTTACACAAAAAATATCAAACAATTCTAACTCTAAATTAGATATAAGAGATTTTAATCTCTCTTATCTCCCCCACACATCCTTCATAGCTTCAAAGCCAGTAAAATACTAAAAGTCAGAGCAAAATTAACTTTTGGGTAACATGACCTGTGTTTTAGGGAAGATTATGATTATCTACCAAATATTATGTTAAAGTTCAGCTTCAAACTTCCGTAAAGGGTAAGAATCTCTTACTGAGTATTTTACACCTTTGATATATTTATAAATATAAAATCATATAATATGTGATTCATAGCATAGTTATGCCTTCTCTACCTCCATCCCATCAAACACAGTCGAACCATTTGGCTCCCAACCTGAATTTCAGTTCTGGGTGTTCATATATTGGGTATTGGTTTTGACTCTGTTCTTAATTTCTACAGTACTATATACAGTTTGCACTCTCTTGCCATTTCAACTTTACAGTTACCCTGTCCTTCCTCTCCTCCCTACCCCCACCCAAAAGCGGTAGATTTGTATGCATGGGAAGAATATCAACTGAAGTGTGAAGCATGGGACGAAACTTAAGAAGTGAGCTGAAATAGAACTGCAAGTTCTCCAAGCGATGCAGTTAGAAATGCATCAAAAGCTGGGCCTGAGCCTGCTTCTGTTGAAATCAAAGAAAAAATTCTTAAAGAAGGAGGACAAAGAGAAGGTAAGAGTCCACTACAAACAAATTACAGATTAAAATACTGTGGTTTCTATGAGTTCATTTACATATGTGCATTAAGGCTGGACCAGCATCACACTGAAAATGTAACTTTCACCCAACAGTTTTACATTTAAGTTTGGGACATCTATTACACCTGAACCTAGCTAAAAGACACTGACATTTCTTGAGGGAACAAGCACAAAGGTAATGAACTGGCTTGCTGTTGAGCGAGCATCTAGATGTTGCACATGGGATTGTGAATTTCGCCCTCAGCTGTTCTCGCAGTGAATCAATGTTACATGTTAGCTGTAGCTAAACACATCCATGTTCATTTGGTTGAACACTAGTAGTTTTATACTACCTATTTATAGAGTTATTTTTAAATTCCAGCAGTTTTGTGGTCTCATAGTCCCCTCTATCACAGCGAATAGCTCACTAAAACCACCAAGAGCCAAGAAATGACTGTCAGCTATTTTTTACTTCCATAACTAACAGCAGGGTTCTTTTTATTTTTCAGATAAAGTTAATGGATGTAGCTTTTCCACTGCCACATTTATAAACAATTTGGTTTAGGGGCTGCTAAAGAATACTTGCAAAACATCATTTAGGGAGCAAAAGTATAGTATTTATGCAATATAGTGTTTATATCTGTGGAATGACAGACATGCTGTTTAAGAAGATGTTGCTTTTCTGTCAAAAATTAAGCACTTGGTTATACTCTACAGTTATTCACTCACTTGGTGGTAGCTGTTACTTTAGTACCTCCTGTCTAATCTGTGTATACAGAGTTGTAGGCTTGGGAACCAGCAGAGATGCCTGGTATCATTTGCTGAGAAGTAATAGCAGCTCCTGGTTCAGTCCACTGTCAGGGCAACCCAAATATCATATTGATGCATTTTTTTATGTATAAATAATCAGATCTCTTTCCTTTGCTTATTCTTTCCTTATTGAATCATTCTGTCAGTTTTGGTTTATGTCTTGTTCATTTAGTTTTACAATCACACGTGTACGTGGATCTACCTCTAAACACGTATAATTAATGGTAAGGGAGTAATAAATGTCCATTGGGCTTTTACAAATTATCTATAAAGTTGCACCTGCCAAAGTCTGTCTCATTATACTCAGTCCAGTGTAAATAATGAGGAGTTTTATTGCCCTTACTGTTGATTAAATCACTAGTAGCTAGGGTGGAAGGGATGTTTGTGAAAAGGCTGTTGTTTAAAAAGAAAACAGCTGAACCTCTGATAAACTACACCTCTTCCAAAATACCCAAGTCCTCAGTTAACCACATCAAAGGCTGTAGAGAAAGAGAGATAGGGAGAGAAGGGTTGTGGGGGAGAAGGTTGAGGTAACTGGGTTATCAGGTTAAAAAGGAGCAAACAGTGGAGAGAATGAGGGGCAAAATAGATAGATCACCTGAGTGTCTGCACGGCTGCTGAGATATAGCTTGTTTTCTCTTGCTTTTAATAGTTAATTCAAGGGATAACCACATGAAAATACAAAACTTTCTTCTAAGGCACAATCTTCTTTTACTAAGAAGACAAATCATTCCCCTGAGTACTGAATCATTTAACAAAACATCATGATTTCCATGGGTTGTTTTGAGGACAGTAAAACATTTTTGCCATTTGAAATCAGATCAAGTTGCATCTTCGTTTACAAGCTGTCAGTCCAGATCCATATTGTTTTTAATAACAATAAAAAACATGTTCAGTTTGTCTGGCTTTTACTTTTTATTTTTGTTGTGTCATAAAGACTCAATTTGGACTAGGTTTTGGATGTTTTCTTTCCCCTTAAGCGCTTCTACAGAAAAAAAATGGTTTAGATTTAACAACAACAACATGTTAATATATGCAGTTTGCCTGCTGTCCATACAACAGCTTTAAAGCATAGTTGCAGTGCTGTCGCTAAGACACAAAGTTAAAAATCAAACTATGTGGCACCCAAGATCCTCATCTGGTAAATTAGCACCCAAAGAGTTTGCTGATTCATGTGAATTAAGGTTTTCCCTTCCTCATCCTGCATGTTAGACTTAGAAAGGTCATTTCAAAATAAAGGATATGAAATTCCTCTCCTCCTTCAATTACCCACTAATCACTTAATTATTGATTAAGTGTGCAGAGAAATAGACTGAAAAATGGTAGTGATCTGTAATGTATGGGAGTATTGGAACAGAAAGTCAATCCCATAAAATTCTACTGATCTCTAATATTGGAGATTATAACTTCTCACTGTTGGTACCTAACAATTTTGTTGATGTAGGACACCAAGGGGAGGATGTGAAGTAACTCTCTACTTGGTGGCCTGGAGAGGATAAACAGAAAAGAGAAAAGCTCCTAGAGGAGAAAATTTTCATTGTAGTTAGCTTTGCCAGAAGAATGTTGTGGAAATAGCAAATATGGAACCTTTGTCCAGCATTTATACCTCTAGGAAAGAGAACAACTGAAAGAAAAGTAAAAGCAGAGGTTACCTATTTTCCTAGAGAACTCCTCTGTTCTCAGAAAAAAACAACTGGGAAACGGGACTTCACTGAAAACAGCTGTTCTCAGTGTCTGAGTTTCAATCACTCTCCTGTTGGGACTACAGTACATTCATATGCCAGCTGCAAAAATCGACTAGTATTACACTGTGCTTCAATGTGTTTGCAAAATGGAAACAAGTACTGTAAAATACATGCTTTAAGGTCCCTGCAGCAACCCAAATACCAGAGAACAACAGCAAGAGAACAGGACCTTGCACTAAAAACTAGTACTAGAAAAGCAAAGAGGTCCATGGCAAAGCAGTAAACTGACATTTCTCAGTAACACGGAGGATTGCCTTTTTCTCCAAAACCCAGCTGAAGTTGAGCAAGGATAAAAGAAAAATTCCCACAGTTCCATTTCTCCACCCTCAGTCCCTGTCATTTATATTTGCTAAAAGGAATTTTGTAGAAAGTTATAATGTTCATTAAAAAATATGGCTCTCAAACATCCGCAAAACTTCTAGCCCCAAGTAGGCACAAGCACTCTGACTGCATACTTGTCTGTTTTAATGTTGTAGAAGATCAAATTTTCTAGGAAAAAGCAAACAACTTTAGCAGCATGTGGCTGAAGCATAGCCTTCAGAAAGCTGTTAAGAACCATTTTTGTCTGGGAAATAAAACATGGTTGCAAGCTATGTTATTTGCACTTATTGATTCAGTGAAAGGAATCACCTTATGTTTAATTCAAATTGTAGCCCTGGCTTGGACAGGCTTAGAACAATCGAGTTTTACAAATCCATTTGTTTAAGTGACTCTCATGGTGGTTGTTCGCACTGTTCCCTACATTTGTTTTAGATTAGCTCTCTTCTTACCGACAGAGGCCAGAGGAGAGGGTGGGTGATGGGGGATGAGGGAGAGAAAGGTACTGGTATCCATAGGAGAGAGCCACATGCAGCAGCAGGATGCCAGGCTATGGATCAGTGGCAGATCAGGCAACCACTATTCTCAGAAGGCTCTAGAGGCAGCATCATCCTTTTCAAACACCCATCTCCACTTAACGGTACATTCAGCATCACAGATAAAATCAATACCCTCATTGTACTCTGTACTACTTCTCAATAAATATTTCTTTTTGCCTCATTGGTGAAAGAGTTAAAAAAAAAAGAAAGAAAAAATACTTACTTTCTTAGGCTTCTTTCCCCCTTCCCCCTTTTTTTTTAAGGAAAATCACCACAGCTCCTCAGCAGCCAGAAGAAGAAGAAATTACATCCCTCAAACAGAAGGCTGTTCCTTTTACAGGTTGGTGAGTGGACTCATTAGTGATCAGCTTTTCATCATCGGAGTGGTGACGTTCTTGCCAGTTACTGAAATCTGTCAAATGTGGGCACTGATGATTCATCAGGATGGGTTAATTTCTCAGGAAAAGAGAGAATGCTAGATCACTAGCATTCTGATGCACTCTGAGAATACTAGATCATTAATTTGCTAATCTGGGTGGGTCAAGAGCCCTTGGAAACAAGGACCATGCTTTGTCATTAATGGAGAAACATAATTCTGTGTCAAGGTTTCAAGTGTATTTTTGTTCCAAGGAAGAAATTTTCTGTAAATAAAACAAAACCACCCGACATACCCATTACAGATATTTACATTTAAAAATGAATGCAAAACCCCATCCAGAGTTTCCTGCAGAATTTTTCACAAAACATACATTCTCCCTAGACACCTTTCCTTTGCTAAAATCAGATGTACTTTTTCCAACTTGCCACAAGATGTTGCACAGAGAGGGATTTCTGTGGTTGTGGCCATGTTTTAGCTTTAGGTTTATTTTCTCCCATTAATTACTTTGACCATGGATGAAAGAGACAAGGTGGGTTATGA
Organism: Rhinoptilus africanus; assembly: GCA_013400135.1. NCBI lineage: Eukaryota > Metazoa > Chordata > Aves > Charadriiformes > Glareolidae > Rhinoptilus > Rhinoptilus africanus. The sequence goes on from VXBO01008141.1 coordinate 394,802, forward strand.
ACAGGCAGGACCTCCACCCCCACCTAGAGAGCACATGAGGACTGTGCTGGACAGAGGATGTCTGCTCTACCTTCTCCTGGACCAAGGCAGTAGATGCTCTCCTCTTCAGAATCCTCACAAAAACTCAGGGAAAACTTCCAACTTCGTTATATAATTTCTAATACCTCCCTCACCAACATTTTAGCAGAGTAAGTGACTAACAGTATTCTTTCACGACAACAATATCAGCTAAAATAAACACTATGCTATCATTTGATGTTTCACCAGCCTCCCTTGGGGAAGTGATGTTGGCGGTTACACAGTAAAAAGACAGGCTCAGCTGTTCACACAAAACCATAAAAGACTTCAAAACCAAATTCGGTACAGTGTTCCAGGATTTTAGTGCTGACAAAAGAATATGGAGTCAAAGACTGGAGACAAAGATGAAAACCATGTTGAGATGTCACTCCACAATACGAAAATATTTGAGGTAGTCTGAAAAAAGCATTAGATAATGACAATGGTGCAGTTATGCATCACTTACAAATGGTGGCAAGGACTTCTGCTCAGGCTTTCACCCTCCATGCAGGGTGGGACTGAAGCAACAGTGCAAATAAAGACCATGCATTTAAACTCAAATGTGGAATGAGACAACTTTCATCTGTTAATTTGGCCAGATGCACATATATATGCACACACACAGGTGTGAGACAGTTCACCAACAGTCCCCCTCTCCCCTGCCTTTGACCTCATGTCACCACCTGCCTGCTGAAAAGGCGCCCTGCCCAGGCTGGCAGCCGAGCACGCAGAGCACTCGATATTAGCAAAGATTTTTTTTTTTAAGAAGCAGCCTTGGTCTCAGCAGCAGGGTTAGTACTTAGTCTTCCCTACAAGTGGTGTAAGATGTTTAGTACCCTCCAGGGAAGGCGATGCTGCTATCAGTTACATAATTCACTCCAAGCACAGAATTTCTAACTATAGACTAAAGTGATGCAAAGTCAGCTGTGGGCGGGGAGAGCTTAGAACAGAGCAAAGATATTACCCTGAGAGGCACCACGATAAAGTGTCAGCTCTTGTCAAATTGTCTTTTATGAGGATTGGGTCAGAATATCACGGCAAAGCATTGAAAAAAAGTTATACATGTTACTGCCCTAGATGTGACAAACCACACCATCACTGATACGTTACAAGGAAGAAGAATGACCAGGGCTGCAGACTCCTTTTGCTTTTTTAAAGCATTTTATAGCACCCTCCCCCGCTCCTGCCTCCAGCCCCCAAAAACCATGGAGACTCAGATCTCATAAGGCACCGTGAGTCACAAAGCATGCTCTGATGTGGATCCTGCATGCCGTGCTCAGCTCTTGTACCTGAAACTTCTGCGGACTACAGGCAAACAGTCAAGCTTTTCTGTAACAGGCTGTGAAATATTCCAGGTTTGATCCACTGACCAAAAGCTCAAGCCACAATAACTTGGAACCAGGCATGGAAGTTCACCTGAAATACGGTCCCTGAAAAGTCTGTAAAAATAAAATTTTTGGTGACAGTCCACTCATAAAAAATGACTGGGTACTTAATCAGTCCTAAATTATGAAGTGGATAATAGTAACAGTGTTTTAATTAGGGCATTTTCACTCCTCATGTAGCTATTCTGTTTTGCCGTAAAGGTACGTTTTCTTTGTGATTAGCCATGACAATTTTAGAGGTATATTACCCAGCTGATTCATACGTCTTGGTACACTTGCAAATATAGAGCTTCTGTGCCGCTTACGCTGGCAAACAAAAAGAATGGACCAATGTGGAGACAAGTGTTAAGGCTACACAGCTACAATTTTCAAAAGTAATTTCTGGATGTCACTGATGAAACCTTGTCAAGAGTCACTTAGCTGAATTTTGAAAAAGCTATCTAGGTACACTCTATCCAAATCTATGTATTGTATCCAAATATATTCTAAGTCTTGATTTTCCATCATCTCAATCAAAACCAGTCAAAACTTAACAGATTAAACAGGTATAACAGCTGAAACTACAGGAACACATTTTGAGATAAAGATCATGGGAATTTTAATCCCAACCACATATCAGCGGATGTTCCACTCAAACTATGCTGCAAGGCATAAGTAGTATCTACAAGAATAAGCTGTTTAGAGACAGGAACAAAGCACAAGGAAAACAATCTTTCTAACTATATACTTTAGATTCTGTTATTATCCTCAGAAATCCTTCCTTCTTTCTTGAGTTGGAGGGAAAACACATGCTGGGGTAAGACACTAATTGTCTCAAAGATTATTTCAACAAAGACAATTAAATAAAAGTATAATAGGAATATCTCAACAGAACAGGTTTCAAGTTAGAAATTTTCTTCTACAATGGTTTGAAGGATCTATTAAACCTGCTTTAAGGGACAGCGAAATGATAGGCCACTAGCACTGCAAAGCCTGGAGGTAAAATTATCTCCCAACTTAAATGAACCCAGAGAATCTCAGAGTCTTCAGAGAAAAAAGCAGGTACTATTATAGCTTTATTCCTTCAAGAAATCTAGTAATGCTGCTCAAAAAAAAAAAAATCTGAAAAAAGTTTTATTATGCATAGCATGGGTCAGTACATTTTCAAGAGTAATCCAATTTGAGTAGGCTTCTCTGATGGATGATCAAAACGCCATGGTGTAAAATCAATATCCTCCCCACTATACCCCACACAAATGGATGCTATGCTAGGACAAGGCTCTGTAATGTGTTCAGGAAAGCTGTAAGGTAGACTAATAAAAGTTTAACGTGATGAGACTCCAGCTAAGACTATGATTAAAGGTAAAATTCTTATCAACTGATAAGATAACTTCACTGTAGCATAAGTGGTAAAATCAGACAGCCACTAATCAAGTGCCATGACTAGAAGAAAAAACATTGCAGTAAGTCTTTTTTTGTCAAATAAAAACAGTGAAAAAACAGGCAGATTTGGTTTGGGTTTGGCAGCAGGATAAAAACTGAGCTTGTGCTGGAAGTACAGTTCAAAATCTATCTCAAATCAAAATGTTTCCAAAATAATAACAGAAATGACACAAAAATAAATAGGCTGTAGTCAAACACGACGACCAAAAAGCAGAGCTCTCAAATGAGGACAGGAGGCTCTCTAAAGCCTCTTCTCCACTTGTACACAGCTTGGAACAGGAGTGAGCTTGGAATCACATCTGTATCCAAGGGAACTGCTCATAGGTTGCTCAGTTACAGGCTCTTCTTATATTCTTAAGGAGGATATTTGTATGGTGTTGAAGCAACCCAGCATCAGATGGCTGACAAACAATTTCCTATGCAAACACAAGGGTCTAGGACCTCTGAATAGTACTTCAAAATTTAAGACTAGCATCAAACATTTGGATCTTCCATAAGCATACCATTGTGGTACAGCTCCTTTGATCTTCATTTCTTTCCTTAGGAGAGCAGCAGATGGCAAAAAAATTATTCAAGAAGATTCTTTGTATTACTACTGCTGTAGAAACAAGTTAGTCTGTATTTAGGCAGTGGTTATCATGTAACTCAAAGGTACAGAAATGTAGTTTTTCTAGGTTAAAAAAAAGTTTTATTGAAATTCTGTATCTGTTCTCTACAATATACACACAAAAAGATAAAATGCAACATGACCATAAAAGGTTTATTTTAGAAGACGCAAAAGACAGGACCTGATTGAGCTAAATTTCTAACACTACTTTGTCTGTTCAAGTGCAAGAATTGGGATACCATTTCCTCCCAGGCATGACATGTACTTTTGTATTTAAGAAATAAAAAGATCTCATAGATCACACAAGAGAAGATGTGAACAGTTGCCCATTCTTCTCCATGGAGAGTAACAGCCTCTTATTAGCTATGCATGAATTCTCAAAGCAAAGTAGTTTCTTCCAGTTTCTCCAAGGACAAAGGAACTCCTGTTTCAGCTGTGATCCCATTGGTTTGGTAGCTTAGTGTCAAACTTAAAACTTGTAGTACTTACATTTACTCATACATCACAGAATCATAGAACAGTTTGGGTTAGAAGAGATCTTCAAAGGTCATCTAGTCCAACCCCCCTGCAATGAGCTGGGATATCTTCAACTAGATCAGGTTGCTCAGAGCCCTGTACAACCTGACCTTGAATATTTCCAGGGATGGGGCATCTACCACCTTTCTGGGCAACCTGTTCCAGTGTTTCACTACCTGCATCATAAAAAAAGTTCTTCCTTATATGTAGTCGGAATGTACTCTCTTTTAGTTTAAAACCATTACCCCTTGTCCTATTGCAACAGGCCTTGCTAAAAAGTCTGTCCCCGTCTTTCCTGTAGGCCCCCTCTAAGTATTGGAAGGCTGCAATAAAGTCTCCCTGGAGCCTTCTCTTCTCTGGGCTGAACAGCCCCAACTCCCTCAGCCTGTCTTCATAGCAGAGGTGTTCCATCCCTCTGATCATCTTTGTGGTCCTCCTCTGGATTCACTCCACCAGGTCCATGTCCTTCTTATGTTGGAGACCCCAGAGATGGACACAATACTCCAGGTGGGGTCTCAGTAAAGTGGACTAGAGGGGAAAATTACCTCCCTCAACCTGCTTGCCATGCTTATTTTAATGCAGCCCAGGATATGGTTGGCTTTCTGGGCTGTGAGCACACATTGTCAGCTCATATTCAGCTTCTCATCTACCAACACCCTCAAGTCCTTCTTTGCAGGATTGCTCTCAATCCCTTCATCTCTCAGCCTGTATTGATTCCAGGGTTGCCCTAACTCAGGTACAGGGCCTTGTACTTGGCCTTGTTGAGCCTCATGTGGTTCACAGGGGACCACTTCTCCAGCTTGTCCAGGTTCCTCTGGATGGCATCCCACCCCTCACGAATGTCAACTGTACCAGTCAGGTTGGTGTCATCTGCAAACTTGCTGAGAGTGCATTCGATCTCACTGTCTATATCACTGATGAAGATATTAAATACTACTGGTCCCAGTATGGACCCCTGAGGGACAATACTCATCATTGACCTTCGTCTGGACATCGAGTCATTGACCGCTACTCTCTGGATGTGACCATACAGCCAGTTCTTCATCCACCAAACAGTCCACCCATTAAATCTGTATCTCTCCAACTCAGAGAGAAGGACGTTGTGGTGGACCATGTCAAAGGCCTTACAGATTTCTACATAGATGACATCTGTAGCTCTTCCCTTG
>VXBO01008141.1:400185-410759 GCA_013400135.1 Rhinoptilus africanus
GATCTTCCCAGGCACAGACGTGAGGCTGACAGGGCAGTAGTTTCCAGGTCCTCCTTTCTTCCCTTTGTAAAGATGAGTGCAATATTTCCCTTTTTTCACGCACCGGGTACTTCAGCTGACTGGCATGACTTTTCAAATATCATGGAGAGTGTCTTGACAACCTCCTCCAATTCCCTCAGGACTCTGGGATGCATCTTGTCAGGTTCCATAGTCTTATGTGAGTTCAGGTTCCTCAGGTGGTCATGAATCTTATCTTCTCGTACAGTGGGAGGACCTTGCTCCCCCAGTCCCTGCCTTGCAGTCCATCCACTCAAAAGGTGTGAGAAGAGGGATCGCCAGTGAAGACTGAGGCAAAAATTTCTTGAGTACTTCAGCCTTCTCCTCTTCTGTTGTTACCAGTTTGCCAGTCTTTCTCATCAGGGGAGTACATTTTCTTTGACCTTACTTTTCTGGCTGAACATACCTGTCGAAACTCTTGTTATTCTTTGTGTCTCTTGCCAAGTTCAGCTCCAGCCGCTCCTTGGCCTTCCTGATCCCATCCCTACACAACCGGGCAATGTCGCTATACTCTTCCCAGGATACCTGCCCCTGCTTCCACTGCCTGTTCATCTCTTTCTTGGCCTTCAGTTTGAACAGCAACTCTGGATTTAGCCATGCTGGCTGGTCTGCTGGTCTCTTGCCTACCTTCCAAGACCAGTCTTGTTGGTTTGTGCACTTTGTGAGTGAATGGAAGGGGAATCTATTCTATACTCTCAAAAATTAATTTTTAACTGCTAAAATTGGCCAAATTAAAACCAATCTCCTTCCTATTCCCTGCAGTAAGGATAATTTCTGTAAGAAATGTCTGCTTTCAAAATTCAGTAATTTCTCTCATTTAAAACACCCCCTTCTTATTACAGAGTATATTTTCCTTCCCAGTTTTCTCCAACTTACAAAGAAATGACTGGTTTTGCTTAAATAATAGAAGCAAAGTGTTTATATTCAGGCCAAGCTAAAGAATGAAGTTTCAGTCAAAAATCTGTGAATTTCAGAAAAGTTGCAAGTGATTGAAAACCAGAGACTAGGAAATTGCTGCTCAGAGCTAATGACAGCAGTGACTATCCTACTGTTTTTGCAGGTCTTGCCTCCTAGGACACCTGTATTTCTTTGTCAAGAGTTTCTATCTTTGCATACTCTTCCTAGAACAGGTCAGAGCCATAGAGCCACATCTCACATCTTTTACAAGACAGGATTTTCCTTTCCCTTCTCTGCTCTGTGTGATTGCAGGCCTACACCATTCACAAGAAGGTTAATCCATTTGTAATTAAGCTGTGCCCTGGGTGCAGCAGGGTCATGAGAGGTGGCTCAGTGCGCAGCCGTCTTCAGTTCAGCAAGACATACCAAATAGCATGCAATCTAGTGCAAGCAAGGCTATACTGCTTCCACAGTACACTGCTTTTAAGTTACGTCAGGTATACCAGTTACTCCACCAATCTTCTATTATTCCAGCTTGTAGAAAATTTACTGTAAAAACTGTATATTTTAGAAAGAAACAGACTATAAGTAATTTTCATGCACCACTCCATTATGGTAGATAATGAGTTTTCACGTTTTATTTTACTGATCATAAAATCAGGGATTTAAGTGCCCTTGTCAGAGCACATGATGAAACTTTGTGAAAATAGGTACAATTTTATTACTAAAAATATAAATCATAATATTTTTTTCTCAAGAAGTTCTACCACAAACATATGACAACATTCCAGACAAGACAATCCACTTCCTTGTGCCTTAGCTTACTCTCATCTTCAGCAAAAAATTAATGGCACATGACTGCCTGATAGCTTCTACAGCATTCCTTTCCCATTAGTAAGTATTAAAAGCAGATATTTCTTAACACTGGAGCTTACAGAAACATTATGAAGGAGTTCTAATGTTCTGCCTCTTGCTCATCCCCTTGATAGGAAATGCAGAACTCGGGACATGTTTTCAAATGAACCTCACATTTCCTAAGTTATTTAGTAAGTGCTCCTGGATAGTCTGGAGTCCTCCAGGAGGATAAATGAAACGGAGAGGTTCAACATTCAGCTCTCAAGTAAAGTGAGTATCTACCTCCCCTTAATGACTCTAATCTTAATGAAGAGGTAAATGAGACTTTCAGAATTGGATAAGTTTAAATAACTTGAATAGATTTTCATGGTCTGGTTTGGGAACATTTCCTTGTCCTAAGAAGTCACCAGTCTGTAGAGACAACAAAGTTGTTTGCTTTCCTTACCTTCTTACATTTTACAGGGAGCAGGACACCACGGTTAATTACATACATAATCATGGCTATTCACCTCAAAGTGTACACTTAAGGGTGCTATCTTCAGGGCAACTAAGGACATTTTACAGCGTAGACAACTGGGCCTTCACCAATACTAGAAGGACAGTTTGCTGTACACTCTCAAGACTTCAAAACTAATAAACCAAAGCCATTTTTCTCTGGAATAGAACTGTTCAACAGAAAAAGGAAGGAGGGTGCATTTAACAACAACAAAAAAGAGTATATAATTTTCTCCTTTTAAACAGAAACATCTTAATTGCTTTAATTTAAAGTAAGGAATAAGGCAAACATCTTTGTGAAGAGAGGAAAAGCTTGCAATGAAGGGGATGGTAATTTTCAGCTTGCAAAATCTAAGATTCTAGATAAGAAGGAACAACATAAAGCATGCATTTATGATTGAAATAATCAGTAAACTCTACCTACATCTTTTGCATCCATCACTCTCTTGATGAATATGGCATTTTAATGTATGTCTGCAGAGCTGTACGACAAGTTATGTGTCTTTATTCCTTTACCTTCCATCTTGTCCCTCCCTCATTTAAATTTACTTTTGACTTCAAGCAAGCACACACTAGACAGAAGTCTTAGTATTAGAAGGAATCTTCTGCACAGAAATACTTGACATTCAGCCATCAACAAAACCCATCCACTTAACTGCTGCTAAAACTTTGTGCCTTTTTGTTTCATTTTCCAATTACTTCACTATACAACTAATCTGTCTGGCAAAGTGTGTGAGGCTGGAGGAATGCACCATGTGGGGAAAGGTGGAACTAATTCCTTAAGTATAGATACTTTCCTTACCATTCTCTCTATCTAATTATACCATTCCCAAACTGATTAGTTAATTAAAACCCCCCAACTGCTGGAAAATAATTCCATATATTACTTTTTTTCAGCAATCAGATACTTGGTCCTCCAACTTGAAAACATGGAGGGGGCTGAGCCAAGGGAGGATCCCTTCCAAGCTACATGTGGTAGTTCACATTTCTATGCACTCAATCGTACCTCTTGGTTTACGAGTAAAGTTTCAGATACTTTTATTTTTAAATCAAATGGTCAAAAGCTAAATTTTAAACATCCTCCAGAATCAAGGCTACAACCATATTCCATTTATTACCTTTTAAAGAAAACATACAAACTAATAAAACACCTTTTACCCCCTTAGTTACAGACCTGTTTTTAATTATTGCACTGTAGAACTAATGCTTGCAATCAACTCGCACTCACTTGGAAATATTCAAATATTAGTTTCTCTAATATTGTCCTCATTAGTGTTAAAAAAAAAAAAAGTACTTCAGTTTTGTTTTCCTTTTTTTAAATAAAAAAATCTGGCGTTTACATATCTAGACACTAGACTATCATCGTTATTTGTTCTGTAATATCTGGGAAGTTAGTGCCCAATGGCCATAAAGACTTACAGCAATCTCTCCAATTTATATGAGAGAAATCTTTGTCCACATCTATTTTTATTTAAGAGATAAATAAGAAGGGTGAATTTCACTAAAGTCAAAAGAGAAGACATGATGATTCGGCATGCACTCACATAATTGCTACAGTTATTTAAAATAGAAATAAAAAAAAAAAAGAAAAAACCCCAAACATTTTTAATGCTGAGCTGATACAGTTGTTCCAGACAAAAGAAGCAATATGCTTGTCAAGTCTCTCTTTACTTCAGTAGAACATGGTGGAGAAGTCACAGTGTGAGAACTCACATATAGTATTGCATCTTATTGATGCACTGTAAGGGGAGAGACTATTAAAGGAGACAAATTCAGCTGCCAGCACTGAGAATATCGAAGTATTTAAATGACAGCAGAGCTGGAGTTCAAACAGCTGAGACACAAGAGTTAAGACATGACCTTCTCTTGAATGGTGACATGATTTGCCAATTATCCATCATGATCTGTGTGGGTATTTGATACATTTATCACATATAAAAGCATTCATTTTAATATAGTGGAGAGTAAGGTTTTATTCATTGTGAGGTAGCCTCATTATCCCACAGTGCATTATTATAGAGGTAGCACAGCCACTTTTTAATATTTCTCATTTAATGGTCTTTAAGAGTGAAAGATGCTCACCTGTCCTAGCTAATACTTTCATAAAAAAAGATGCCCATTTATATCAGAGGATTAACTGCCTACCAAAATGAACATATTATCCAGCATGACCATTACACCCATCCCAATGACATTTTCACTTCTGGACACAGTGCACACTTCTAACTTAGTGGCAAGGGACATTGTTTCTCCACAACAGGTGCTCTGGGTGATCACTAGCTTCTGAGATTTGCTGTGGCCTGCGGACTGTTTTGGTTTTTCTTCCCTTAAGTGAACAGCCATAGTGCATTGTGGCAAATGCATTGTAAAGGTGTCTGTAAGGAGTTGTGTTCGCACAGGAAATGAACTGCACAGGACTACCATCATGGAGACAGACTGATCTGTGCTACGCAGATAGAACAAAAAGAGCAGAAAACAAATGATGAGTAGAACAAGCAGTGACTACTTCTGTGGAGAGGACGTGAGTTTTAGCTCTTTATTTTAAAATAATGTGTGAACAAAGCAAGCGTACTTAAAAAAAAAAAAAAGGAAGATACATGTTTGCTTCTTAAGTTTCTCTAAAGAATAACTATTTATATATGATTGATAAGGAAAAAAAATAGATAATTCAGACTAACAGAACTGTTGAACATTGTCTAGATAACCACTATCTTATGCAAACTCATTCTGACTATAATCAATACAAACACTGAAGGGCTCTTCTGAAGGTGATGGAGAGGAGTGGAGGGAGGAGATTTCATGCTGAAAGAAGAGAGGATACAAGAAGCATTGTTAAGATGTGAGAAGCAGGACAAATGTCAGGAAGACATGCAGAGTTCCTGGAGCCTGGAAGGAGAATAAAAATGAGTACACACAGGTAAAATGGGATTATGTGATAGAAACCAAATGAACAGTTGTAGTCCCACGGCATTATACTCAAGGTTACACAGATACATTCTGTGATCATAGGCAAACCCTGTCCAAGGAGCTAATTTCCCTACAGAAAGTAACAATTGAAGTGATGAGAAGCCAGGCAAAAAAAATCTCAGTCAAGTGATGGAACAATAACAACGAAACCAACATAAAACTCAGTTTGCATAACTTTGACTTCGCTGTCTGTTACCAAGCTCGGCTAAAATTTTAGCATCCTGAGAATTGCAGGTTGCCTTAGGAAAACAGGCAGAAAAATAAGGTGTTCAAAGGACAAATGGGATGGAAAAGAGAATGTATAAAGGGCCCAAAATACAGTGTGTGCGCCTAAAAGAAGAGCAGATATTACAAAATGTAAAAAAGGACATGGTATATCTCACACTGTAAATTTAAACAGGGCATAGAAGGCAGTGAAGGAAGAATTGGATGCAAATAAAATACTGTACTGTAGAGTAAAAATACAAAGTTATGTCAAGGGCTTGAAGAGGAAATAAGCATATCCTTTATCCTGAACACACTAGACAGTTTTTAAAATCAGACAATTTTATAATCGTTAACTCAATAGGTAGAGAAAATCCAACAAGAACAACTCTTCCAAAACAATGACTCAAGGTTTGCAGGACCTGAAAGGCCACATGATTTTCCAGGCTGATATACTCAGAAAAGCATATCTTGCTTTTAAACTGTAGCAGGTTCATCAGGAATGGAACTCACAGGAGGAAAAGATATGATGGACAGTAATTACAATAGAAGGATCCAGTACACCTCCCTTGATCAATCACAGCCACAAACATATCACCTAAGATGACACATGAAAACACTTAAGAGCCTGACAAGCACCTCCCAAAACTTCTGGAAACTCTGCAAGCATCTACCTTCTTTAGACAGACTTTCTGGAAGCTAGAAAACAATCTTTGCTTCTCTGGCTGTATATTTGCGAGATATTTCTCTTGCCAGACCTTACAAGGACCTTGACACTAGCTCATTCTGAACTGCATTTAAAGAAAACCTCTTTTATTCCAAACCTTTCCATGATACAGCCTGATGATTTAATGTTATTACCTCTGTATTTCTTTACATTTTCACCTTTTAACTTCATTACATACATATAACGTGATGAGAACACTGCTAATCAATAGCGTCCAAGAAATACAGCACTGTTATTTGAGGTGTTTAGCTTGTGTCTAAATTAAAATTCTCCAGATTTTGCAATTGTCTGGCTAGGAAATTTTATTTCATAATCCTCTCCACTTGCTAATTTTATCACATTGCAGGAGCACACAAAGACTCATCAAATTCTTATTTTGCTGAGCATAAGGTGGTCCACTGATACCTGTTTTCCTGACTTCGTTGTTACTTATGTTCCTAGTAGTTCAGGGGTTTGGGAAAAATGCCCTTTTTTCCACTTGGCAACATTTCATTTCTGAAACTAAAAATAAAATAAAAAAAAAATACAGTAACTTACCACATGGGAATTTCTGGGTTGCAGCCTAAAATTTGAAAGCCTGAAAAAATAGAATGCTTAACAAGAGTAAAAGAAAATGAGAGGAAGAGGCAAGAATAATAACAAGCATTATTAAAAAGAAGAAATGCAGAGTCCCTCTCTTTTCATCTCAAAGAACTGTAGTCACAACTATTGAAGACAATTAAAGGCTTCAGTTCAGATAGAAATCCCCAAACAGTAAATGCTATACACACACTCAGAGAGGATGAGAAATGATTGCTGCCTCAAGCACTTGCGCTCTAAGAGGACAGGACAAAGGACAGAAGATGAAATAGGGGCACAGAGGGCTTCCTCTTCAAAGATGCTGTATTCTTTAGGTTCTGAATCAACAAAGCTCTTAAATATGCATACTCTTTCTTTGAAGACATAGTTCTACATAACTGTTTCAAGACAAGTACGTGTTTTAAGTGTTTTGGTGGACCAGAGACAGGTTGCTTTGCAGCTGATAGGACTGAGCCCAGAAGATGTCTCGTCCATGCGTTGTGTTGAGGATGGTCAAAGGAAGAATTACGGCCTGTTGATCTTGTTGATATGAGCCCTAGTATCTCTGTTACACTCTCTTGTCAGGGCCACTAGTAGGCACATGCAGTGGCAGGTCCACACATATTTTCAGGGTTGCTCCTTTTAATAAACTTTAAAAATTGCCAAGAAATATGGAATTGCATTTTGAAGTATGGAAAACTTCACCTTCCAGCAACACTTCTATGCTGTGTTTGTGGTAAAGCACAGAAAAATAGCCCAAATATATATAATTTCCCTGAGAGAAGTTTGATCGCTTGAAAACACTAAATTGTTAAGTTCCACCATCCAATCTTACAAATATAGTCGTGTGGGGCAACAGTTTCCTAATGGCAGAAAGCCAAGCTGCCCAGTGGGTGGCATAAATTAGCAAAGAAACATTTCAAAGATACATAAATATAGAAAACATTCCACAGTTTTCTTACTTAACTCAAAACTGTCACAAATACTGTTGTATACTTGCACGTTTTTTTAGCTGCAGTAGCTGAGCAGTTTGAAGAGTTCAAGTTACATCCAGGATGCTGAATATATCTGGATAAAACAGAACACACACTACCCAAGAGACAAAAGAGTCAAGGTACCTTTGGTGAGCAGAGATTTCCTTAATGAAGGCACAAACTGCACTGAATACCGTGCCCTGACAAAACATGCCCTGCAACAGGCTTATCCCATCACCAGGGAGAAGAAGCATGGGGGAGGGGGGATAGGGAGGGAAATCAGTGACTAGCAAATGAGTTTACTATCACAGAGAAAAGACTGAATTTTCATCTATGGAGGGCAGATGAAAATCAGCAACCATTAATGGCTGGGGATGCAACTTTCAGCATCTCCTCCGGTTGGGCACAAAAAGATTTCTTCTTAAATAAATTTCAAGAGTAGTGCAAAACAAAATGAGTTCTGGGTTGCTTGGCTATGTTGAACCATATATATTTTCTTTTCAGGTATTTGGTCCTTTGAAACCGTAAATTTCACAAGTCTCTCAGTACAACATGTCTGCATCAAATCATTACTATGAACCCTAAATGAGACTTACAAAATGGTTTCTGCTATGTCATGGCAAATAAGGGCTAGGTAAATCTACCTCTGTGTCACTCTGCCATACTCTTTGTTCTCTCTTGGTAGAAGAGACACAGAGGTCTTTCAAAGGAGATGAACTATGAATAGTTAATTGCTGGTAGGAGCTTTCAGAAGCTCTTAACTCTAACAGTAGCTAACACCGCTGAAAAGCTATTCAGCAGCATTTCTCACTCTGGAAAGCACCTCTTCATGTAGGAAAAGTTTCATTTTTCAGCTGCTTCGGTGGCTACCTGATGAACTTAGTACCTGTCCTAGCTTAGCAGATTTCAGAAGTGGCACCAGCTACTTTCTCTGTTGACAGGAGATATTTATAAAGAACTGTGTAAAGAGTTGAAAGATTTGCAGTGTTTCTTTATTACTTGAGAGGATTCCATGCTTACATAAGAGAACGAAAAACAAAAAGGACACAAACAAAATAAATAGCTGATGGGAAACTTAAGCATCAAGAGGAAAAAAAGCCTTAGCATTAGGTTCACTTGAATGCTATTGCCCATGCAATTTCTAGACTTTATCTTTCTCTTTTCTGTCTTCTGAATAACAATGATGCCACAGACCAGTAATAATGGACTCAGAGGACTGAGATTTCTTCCTTTATAGTTGTTCCCTAGGACATTACATGATCTGTATATCTTCTAGTTTTTAAGAGTGGCTTTATATAACTATCAGTTTGTAAGAAGCGTGCTTCTCTTCACCTCCCTGCACACTTCATGTTGGGACAGGAAAAGAAAAGAAAGAAAAGCGCTGTGAGACCCACTATCCCTAACAAAGAGGAGGTAAAAGGAATAATACATATGTGTACCTGAAGGAAAGTAAGTCATTAAAAATAAAGGTGAAAAACCAGAGTAGGTTTCAAAACTACTAAAACATACAAGGCTGCTTGTATTAAAAATGAGAAGGAACACATATCTAGGTCTTCATATTTAGTTTTACTTTCTCTTTCAACTTTGCAAAATGTTCTCTGCTAGTAGAAGTATAGACTTCTCATTAAAAAAAAAAAAATTGCATTAACATTAACAATGTGGCTTTAAACCATGGCCCTCAAGTTGCTTTACAAGATGAAGTTCTCACAGTTGCTCATAGTCAGATGAAAACGGTAGTTTAATTAGGTCCATTTCACAGTAATAAAAAGAGGAAGGGAAGCTGAACAACCCATATTCCAAACACTTGTGTTGAGACTCGGAATCATAGAATCATTCATATTGGAAAAGACCTGTAAGATCTTCGAGTCCAACTGTAAAGGTAACACTGCCAAGTCCACCACTAAACCATGTCCCTAAGTGCCACAACTTGACTTGGAACTCATTACTACACCTGCATAAAGTGGTGCACTTCAAATTCCTGACACAGGCAGTTTAACCAGAAGTCGAAAAGACAGTAAATACTGATTTGTGTAGAGTCATCAGTCTCAGGAAATCCAAATTCAGTTTCTTATTTTGATGTAGGTGTTCAAATATCTCAGGCAAGATAGTCTCTGGGCTTATGGCTGCCATAAATCTAGTAGCATTATGAATGTAATTACATTAAAAATTATGAGTTCCTTGGGTACTTCTAGGTTCCTAAGACTCTAGGTTCAATTACAGGGATTTTAACTGTAGGGACCATTTAACAATCCTCACCGATGACATAGTGACAAAGAGGCTAACAGGTAAAGCTCTTGACCCTTGGTCCTACCCATGAGACAACCTTTCAATAATTACTTGCTCTAGACTGCTGACCTTCATTTAATCCCCCTTGTCAAAGGAACAATCAGCCTTGGATAATTTAGCTCACCAGGCTCACATTGTCACTGCTAGCTTCCATTCCTCAAGACTGCAGCCCTCACACTGCCATCCTTCTGTTGATGTTACCTGTAGGAATGCAGTAGAGTTTCAAGATCACCATGCTTCAGTTTTGGCCTTCTCTTCTGACTTGTTAGTACAGCTTCCCATTCTGAAGCAATGCTCCTTCTTCACTGTGCATTACCTGGTCACTGAAGAGCAAGCAGCCAAGAAGTCTTAGATCCTTCTTTCTTGCAGGCCAATGATACTCTGACCACTGGAGCTGTTTGAGAAGGGATACGACATGGTGAGATCACAAAGGAACAAAGGATAGTGCTCTCTTCCTCATCCATTATTTTAGCCAAACAAGTTTAAGATGAACACAAGTCTCCCTGCCAAATCTTCAACAGCTTCTACAGACTTCAGAAAAAACTTCAGAGGTT
>VXBO01008141.1:410788-434017 GCA_013400135.1 Rhinoptilus africanus
GATTGTCCTAAAACTTAGGAAGTAATGCAAAAAAAAAAAAATTAATACACACCCCCCTCCAAAAAAACCCAACCCACAAAAAAACCCCCAAAAACCAACACAAAAGAAAGAAAAGCAAAACCCCACAGCACTTTTCTTCAATCACACAGTACTATTGAATTTTTTTCTTTTCTATAATGTCTGTCAGTAAAGAGGTCTAAGAAAAATATGCCAAGGAACACCATGAAAATTTAGATGGGATACATTTATGTTAGGACAAGTTTACTAAAATAAGAAATATAAAATCACTCATATTTGTCCCATTGATTCTGACTAGGAATTTTTCACAATCCTCATACAAGTATTGAAGAAGGTGAGAAACATGATCTTGCCATTGGTCTCACCCTTCAACACAAGAGATTTGGGGGGTTTTGCCACTTAAAATTACACAGGCAGAGAAAGAAGAGGCAGAGAGAGAAATTCAGTGTACAAATATTCATATTCACAAGATAAAAATCATATAGTCATCTATTACACAAAGCATTAGCTTACACTGTATTTCATTGCCTAAACAGCTAGAAATTGAGATCAGACTTCCCATAGGATTAAAAGTATGCATTGAATTTTTCCATATTTAAAGTACCAGAAAAGCAGATAAAAGTTTGCAATGCTATGAGACTGTAAAGGGAAAAGAAAATCAGAGGAAGGTCATTGGAGGCCAGCAAGCGAGAGACTAAAGACAGCTTGCAGAACAAGAAGTTCATTTAAACGCGGTAATTTGAAAACAGGCACAACAGGAGACGATCTATATTATCTTTTATTTGCTGAATCTTTTTGCTTTTACTACTGCCAATTCCACCCCTGCAGTTTAGACCTGGCAGCTAAATCTCTGTTGCTTTCCAGCAGCTTTCAGAAAACAGATAAGGAACCAAGCTAGCAAAGAAATAGGCTAAAGTACTCTCACTTTCTCTCTCACTCTGTGTTCAAGTACAGTGAGTGAATCTTTCTTTACAGCATCATCTAGAGGCTTGGGAACTCTTGACAGCAGAAATCTTACACTGACCTAGAAATGTCTCAGTCTATGACTACCATAAACTTGTTAATGGTTTCCTAAGTTATTATATACTTTTCAGCAGTATTGTGTACATCTTGGCAAAATAATGAGCCTTAGTCAGTTCATGCCCAAGACCCACAAAGGTGATACTGTCTTGATATGTGAGACTCCAAAGTGGTTTGGCTCCTGCAGAGAGAAAGAGGAGGAAAGACCTCTAGCTATTATCTAGATGGCACAATCATTCTACAGAGAAATACCCACCATATTTTACAAAAGAAATTAAACACAAAAGATGGTATGGAAAAAAAAAAAGCATACAAACTATTCTGTTGCTGTTGACAGACTTTTATTTTTCATAGAAATAAATATCTACTGAGCCCAAACATTCTGAACTGATTTAGAAATATTTTCCTTACATCCCTTTTTACAAGCATCTGCAGCATTCTATGAGGACAACAAAACCAATCTTTTTAAGCTATCAGTGTCTGTGCTTGAATTTGGGTATATTTCTACTTTGTTGACTCTGCTTTAGGGTCTTAAAAATAAATCAGCAATTCATTCTGTACATCTTTACACCTTAGAAAATAGATGAAATACTGTAATGAGGAGACAGAGTTAGAGAACATGTACTGTGTTATTATGTACTGTGTGGTCACTGACTTCAGTGGGAATGCTATGCATTGTCCTCACTTTACACAAAACTGAACTTTGAGCTTGCATCCTGCTGCCTATCGTGGTGCAACACTGCAAAGGAAAACCTTGCTCAGAGCTCTGGACCCTTTGTCTTTTCTCCCCCTGCGGTAAGTTACACTCTATTAATAAGACTACTGACCTCTACAGTCCTCCCAAGGCAAAGTCCAAAATGAGATCCAGCTTTGATCCTCTCACCAGTGTTTCTTGACGGTGTCTCGCAGTTGAAGTTCTCTAATTTCAAGAACTCTGGTCTCAGACTCTGGCTGATGAATGGGAATGAGCCCGGTTGCTGCTTGTCCTTCAAGATATTCTTCCTATGCTGTTACAGTCTGATACCTTCCTTACCAGTAATGCTATGCCTATGACTTTCTATTCAAATGCTTCCCTTTCTTTTTGAGGTACTTGGACCCAACCACCAAAATAAAGTTTACAGGCAGCTTTTCAGCTTCTGTGATCAAAGAATCCTGGACTTCCATCCCTCTCCTTGGTTTCTGCAGCACAAAGAAAAAGTGTTTCTAGAGCACCTTTGCAAACACTACTTACAATTTTGCCATCCTTGAAAAGGACATCTCAGAATTCTTCATTCCCAAACACAGTCCCCTGTGGGCATTTATCCTGAAATACAAGCTGTTTTCCAGCTTTACTAATTTTGCTAGGTATCTTTATAGAGTCCATCCCGCTAACTTACTGATTATTTTGGTAAAACAGCAGGATAGGACTCTCATTCTCTGACCTACGGATCTACCAGTTATTTGTATCAGAGGAGATCTGGAACCAAAGATGATCAATCATTTCTCAATAAGAGTTTAGTTCAGTAAGACAGAAAATTTGTCTGGAACACAAAGCTCAAGCTGTTCTCTCAAACAGGAGAGGCTAGACAAGAAATATCTGCTATTTGGCACACTCAAAAAAAAAAAAAAATCTTAAAAGCCTCTCTGCCTGACCTAAAAGACACATACAGTACAGCTCTTTTAATCAAAGCATGTAAAAATTTCTTCATATTCAAGGCATCAAATCACGATCCCATTAATAGTAAAACTTCCAGACGCTGTAATGAGACAGTGAGCTTTGGGGTTTTTTTGGCACTGCTGGAATGGGCATGCAATCAACTTCAAAACAAGCTTAATTCAAAGACTAATTCTGAAAGCATATTGATAGAAAGGGACAAATGCAAACACCTACTGAAGTCTGTAAGAGCCTTTCAATGCATAATTTTTAAAGACCATGACTTGATGTGACTCCATCACAGGCTTTGGTCTTAACTGAAGACAAACTTCATGAAATGATGGAAGAATAACCTAATGACATAGTCATAGAGACATAAAAACTTAATGAGACTTAACACAGCCCAAATTTTCCTGTGTCAATACAATCATAATCCAAATAAAACCGATGATGATACTAGTATCAGTCTGTGAGAAAAAGGACGTATGATTATACAAGTATAACCAAAGCATTAAAAAATTAATTTCATTATGCAATATTGAAATTTGACTGGCTGATTTCACTTCATTCATTGGAATTTAGGAAGAGAAGAGTCAAAACATTTTATATGTTTGTTTTGATAGAAAGTGGAAAGTAAAACAGTAGTGCCTGCAGAAAAAGGTTTCCTAAGCTCAATACTGTAAAAGTCAACTGGGCAGATGTGCACTCATCAGCTACTTCACATCAGTGTTGAGAAGGAATAGGTAAAGATAGCAATAATAGGCATCTATTGAACCATTTCACAATCACTTGTGCTATACATTTCTTAAGTAAATGTGCATATTTGTGTTGCATTGTGATAGCTATAAATCTCAGAAAAGCATTTTGTGAATGGGTCAATGGATTAGCTCTGCAAGCTCAATTAGCTATGCTACCACCAGGCTGTGAAAATCTACAATAAAAATAAAACAGCTCTAGCCCATTAGATTAAAAGTGACTATAAATATTAAGTATTGTTGTAAATGGATCCAACTTTTGGATATGTCATCTAATTTTTGAAGCCTCATTTAAGATTTAATTCTTAAAGGACACCGGCATACTTTCTTGCTACAGAATACTAATACCTCATGAGAAAGCATTTAAAACATAAACTGAAGGAGCATCTATTAGTAATAAAATACATCTTTGTTCATACTTTATTTGCATTTTTAAATTTAATTTTTCATTGTATTTCTCAAAAAGTTATTTGTTTTGAAAAACAAAGATGTCAAACTTGGAAACTACCAGATATGACTTCAGTAACCAAATGTAGCACTTTAAATGGGATGTTTATAAAGCCAACTGAGACCCAAGTAAGTTTTAGTAAGATAAGCTTCATCAATAAATTACCTTTTTCAAATTCATTCTTCACATTTGAATATGCGGCATTACTGAAAAATGAGATGAAATAAAAGATGAAATGAAAATTGTTTCCTTCCCTCATTCCCATGACCCCTGTGATTCTGCAGCCCTGGGACCTGTTGCCTTTGTGGAAACCTCTTAGGGAAGCAGCAATACTTCTTAATGAACCAGAACCAGCTTCTCAGTGTGGTTCTGAGTAGGCTCAAAGAAGGGGAAATCATTTATGCTCATAGAGACCCTATTTACCTGCATTCCCACTGCTGTAATCCCAATTATAAAGTTGTGAATTTCCATCCCAGAAGTTTACTAAAAACCAGGAAAGCCAACCTGTTATATTTGATAGATTTACTCATGAACATAAAGGTCAGCATACATATATTTATCCATATAGAAATTGGAGACCTACCTGAAGAAATGGGTATACTTTGTGTGACGTCCAACCCCTTTTAAAGGGATAACTAAGGAAATCCTCAGTGTGTATTACTAGTACTTGCCTGTGGATAGAGGTGCAAGAAGACGCCCAGACAAATCTGAAAGCACTGCTTCATAGTGCATGACAGCGCAAAGCAAGCCAGCATCGGTCCAGCTGTGACATAGCCTTGTTAGTAAAGAGGGATGTTTTAACATGGACAATGACTTGTGCAACAACATATTTTCCAGGCACTGACTAGCTCACATCCAGCAGGCTCTTATGGGAGCTCTGTGACTGCTTTGATGTGCCATTTGCCAGTTTTATGGACTTGTTAATACTGCTTCCCTATTTGTCTAAATCCTTGTACTGTGCCTATCACTGAGGTGGCCCAACATATCCCTCTCCTACAGACAGCTATTCGGTGGCACTTGTGGTTCTGATTCATCTGTTTCAGACAAGCTGGGTGATATTTTAACTGCTCTGTCTGAAAGCTTCAAAACTTGTATGTGCGTCCCTTTAAGTCATGTTAGTGAGGAGGAGCTGGTATAGATTTTGTTTCCCTCTCTGTTCTTCTCTCATGATTAATAGTGACAGCTGAAAACAAGTGGCAGAAGGCCAAACAATCAAAGGACATAGCAATAACAGTTCCGTTTCCCTGCAATTCACAAATTATTTCATTATCTTCCGACATTGCAATCAGGGTGCAAATCCAATGCTACGCCAGCTGCCTGGGTTACGGACATTCAGGTAGGTTTGATCTGATTGAGTAACGCCCACTCTCCAAAAAACTTTTTCTAGTTCTAAGAGTAGACAGACCACTGGAAAATTTGATATTTTGTCTTCAAAGACCATGTCAATGTACTTGACTGCAAAGAAATCATTTCTGTATGAGCATTGCAGTCTGCTCGGTTTGAAAGATCTGAGTGCTCATGTTTTGCACCCGTTAAAAAATGGAATGCATTTTTCTACCTACTTTATAAGCCGATTGTCAATGTACTTCAAAAAAAGACAAGTGGAAAAATATATTTCATGATGTTTTTAAATCATCTTTTTATGGGCTTGCTGAGACTGACAGCTCGGCAGAAAAAGAAAGATTTTTCATTTGAAATTAAATAGAATAACTTGGAATATCTGAAATTGTCAGGAGGCTTTTTGAAAAGATGTCCTTATGCACGTAACTGCAAGTCCATCTGTTGTTTTAATTTGTCTCTCTAATAATTCCCTGGAGTTTCACTTGGTTTGAATGTTAGAATAAATAGAAAGGAATCAAACCATGCATTCTTTAAACAAAATTTATCCAAAAATGCAGTTCTGTGCATTAACTCTTGCCTGTGCCAGCCTCATTTCATGTTTCACTGTTTTCATTAACATTTACTGAGTACCTATTTAAAGTAAATGTATTCACTCCAACAGTTCCTCTGCCTTAAACAGGACTTTATACAGTTTAGAACTTAAAAATAATTGAAATATGCATCTTAGTTAAAACAGATAACTGCATTAACCATACAATCTATTTAGATTTCCAGATGTTCTGAAACTGTCAATTTTTCATTAAACATGTATTTCAAGTTTCCAGACGATTGGCAGCAAGAATTATGTGTTACTAGCTCTGAAAAAAAATTTATAAGCAAACTGTTTACCTGATTTCAAGTCATACTTTTTATTTGGATAAACAAAGAGTAACACACTGCATATTAGCAATTTTGCTAGCACTGATGCATGATTCATCTTGCTGTGTACAAACTAGTGAAATGTGAAAATTGCTACATCTTTTTCAAAGTCTTAGGAAATATTATTAACCCTACATCAGTGCTAGAAACACTCAGGATCCAGGCCCCTTCTGGACTGATTTAAGGGAAAGAACTGTGGTCTCCAATTACATTTGTAGAAGGCAAAGGCAGGGTCTATGAGAATGAAGAACCGTCCAGTGTGGAGAAGATCAGGTTCGAGACCATCTGAAGAAACTGAAGGTGCATAAGTCCCTGGGACCTGATGAAATCCATCCAGGGGTCCTGAGGGAGGTGGCAGATGAAGTTGCTAAGCCAGTCTCCATTATATTTGAAAAGTTGTGGCAGTCTAGCGAAGTTCCTGCTGACTGGAAAAGGGGAAACATAACCCCCATTTTCAAAAAAGAAAAAAGGAAGATGTGGGGAACTACAGATTTGTCAGTCTCACCTCTGTACCTGGCAAGATCATGGAGCAGATCCTCCTGGAATCTCTGCTAAGGCACACGGAAAATAAAGAGGTGACTGGTGACAACCAAAATGGCTTCACCAAAGGTAAATCGTGCCTGACAAATTTGGTGGCCTTCTGTGATGTTGCCACAGCATTGGTAGAAAAGGGGAGAGCAACCAGCATTATCTATCTGGACTTATGCAAAGCACTTAACGCTGTCCCGCATGGCTTCCTGCTCTCTAAATTGGAAAGGCATGGATTATGGATTTGATGGATGAACCACTTGGTGGATAAGGAACTGGATAGGTGGCCACACTCAAAGGGTTGTGGTCAATGGCTCAATGTCCAAGTGGAAGCCAGTGACAAGTGGCATTCCTCAGGGATCAGTACTGGGACCGGTGCTCTTTAAAATTGTTGTCAGAAACATGGACAGTGGGATTGAGNGGCTGAGGGAGTTGGGGTTGTTCAGTCGGGAGAAGAGAAAGCTCCAGGGAGACCTTATAGCTGCCTTCCAGTACTTAAAGGGGGCCTACAGGAATGATGGGGAGGGACTCTTCATCAGGGAGTGTAATGATAGGACAAGGAGGAACAGTTTTAAACCGAAGCAGGGTAGATTTAGATTAGATATTAGGAAGAAATTCTTTACTGTGAGGGTGCTGAGGCACTGGAACAGGTTGCCCAGGGAAGCTGTGGATGCCCCGTCCCTGGAAGTGTTCAAGGCCAGGCTGGATGGGGCTTTGAGCAGCCTGGTCTAGTGGGAGGTGTCCCTGCCCAGGGCAGGGGGGCTGGAACAAGGTGTTCTTTAAGGTGCCTTCCAACCCGAACCATTCCATAATTCTATGATTCTATGATTGAAATAGCAATTAAAAGGAGAGTATGAACTCTCATTTAAATTGTTTACATTACACTATAATTGTCGCCTTCAAATTATTTACATTACATAAGTTGATTTTTTACTTTATTCTGCAGATAGAAAAAAATCAAATCATTGTTTCCAAACCACCTACAGCGTAACAGTCTAAAGAGGCAGTCTGCTACATCCTCAAATTTTCCCTCAAGCCTAAATACTACTATTTGTGCAGATGCACAAATGCAGCAAATTCAGATCTTTCTGATCTTTCAAATTGATAGAAATGCATTGGGACCAATATGTCCAAGGCCATTATACATGCAAATAGTATCTTGCATTGAGTGTCATCTCACTCTGTTAAAATTGACATTTGGAGTGAATATATTGGAATTCATCCCTAAAATTGTGTACTAAAGAATAACGTGATTTTTTTTTCCCCGTCTATTAAGGTCAATTGTTTCTGTAACTGACTAGGAAAATCCTTCATCTCCAATAAAGGAGACTTAGTTCCCACTCAAACATCATATAGAATTTAATAGCCCTCACAGATCTGCCACTAAAATCCTAAAATGGTTAAAAAAGAATAAAGTGTAGTGACTAGACACCCTTATTCATGTTTATTTTTAAGTCCATTTTAAACCCCAGGCTAAATTCTGAGGAGTCGTTCTGCATTTCACCTGCCCACTTCAACAAGCGATGGTACTGACTAGCATATGCCTTTGTTGCTTTTATCCAGTGTCCACATGAGTTAATGGTAAATATCTCCCATTGCATTTAAATTAATTTGTATTAGCCCCCCCAGAGGTCTCTGTGTGTGCCTGTTCAGTTTCACATGAACAAGGACACCAGTGAAAGGGGTCACTTTTTGTGAAATTCAAAACATGTAGCAGACTCTCAGGGGTGCCTGTGCTGCAATTGTTTCCATGATCTACTTCAGAGTCAAAACTTCACCTGCTGTAAACTGGCACAATTTTTGCATAAACTGCAGAGTAAAACATTGCAGGATACAGAAACCATGAGAGAAAAAATAAACCTCTGACTTGAGGTTCTATTAAATCACCTCAGTTACCTAAACCACACAGAGATGGGGTGGTTATTAGTTTTATTCTATATATGGAGGAGGACAGAAATGCATTTACTGTACACTAAAGATTGCCTTCCTCTCACTTCTGCGGACAAACTGATTCTGCAGTCTTCACCTGTGCTTGCTAAAGAGCTCCCCCATCAGTCTCCCCCCGACAATACTCATGGCAGGCCATCAAGACCCACCGATAACCCTTTTCAGTAGGCAAAAGCCGTGACTTACTACCTGAAACTGTTTTAACTAGCCTAGAACTTTTTAACCCAGAGGGGAGAGTGAGGCAGCTCAGTTGGCACATGAGCAGTGCTGCTAACATCTCACAGGACTAAGGCAAAGAAGGGTCACAGAAGCTAGACATGGCCCAGCTGGACATGTGGACAATAGCTTCATTTGATGGTGCAGCTATTTGGAAAGGAAATCCTAAGGAGCATCTTAGTATAAAATGCAAGGCAGGAAGAGATTATTATTTTTGCATTACCCATTTTTCCAAAACTCATCCAGCAATGCATAGTCATATCTGATTTTTGACTCCTTTCTACTGAAGCCTTACTTATTCAGTGCCATTACGACTAAACCACATCATTTAATATTGTTTTTACAGTACATTGACAACATAAGCACCTTGCTCTCCAAAGGCATCATTCATAACTGCATTAGTTTTTCCATCCAGTATCACCATATTCCACTGACTTTGCTTAAATCAGCAGCTTATAAATGGATAATTCTCTCCCAACCTCCATGAGGTAAAACTGTAATAAAAAATGTGAGCAGTGAAGTATGTCAAAACGGCAGGCAGTCCAGCATGGCACGCTTACTCCAACAGAGATGCCAGAGTGAAGTCAAGCTAGATTTCTGCTTTGAAAGTCATAGACATTCTAGCCTCTGCCAAGTAACACCAAAAACTGCACAGTGATGTTCAAAGACAAGATTTCCTCCCTTCCTCCTCTACCAGCCCTTGCTCACCTGTGGACCTGCTCCATTTGCAGCTATCAAAGGAATAAGGCTTTTAAATTATACCTGAAGTGACATGATGTACACTGCTGGGTGCATAAACACATGCAGAAGAATTAACGTTCAGCTGCCCAAGAGAGATAATAAAGATTCCTGAAGGCGAAAGGACACTAATTGGGACTGTCATCAACATGGCTGCTTTAGCTCGCCAGAGAAAATAAAAGAGGATCCAATCCTTCTTGAGGCTCATATTGATGTGGAAAAGGCAATATGAAAAGCTGAAATAGTGAGAGGGGAAGAAAAAAAATAGAATCACGCTTCTTCCATCATAAGGGTCCACTAAACAGTAACCTGCATGAACTTTCACTGAACTAGATCACTTCCCTAAAAAAACACAGGTTGCTCCTTGACAGGGAGAAATAATCAGGGAGTGCAAGAGGGGAAGGTTGAATTTATGTTCTATATTTTCCTTACTTCCTCTTGAAGCTGCGTGCTTATTTGATGCCTCTTATGGGCTGCTGTGACTAATGCCGCAGTCAAGTATGCAAAGTTCTTCGAAGACCTAAAACTAGCATGGATTCTGCTAAAAACACATACATCTCTCCCTCTCTGGGAGTATGCTACGTTCTGCACATCCCTAAGGCAAATGAACACTCAGATTTTAACAGCGGCAACACAGTAATTTTAAAAAATCACTGAAGTGCCCCCGGTTGGAGGGAGCCCAGCTTAATCATTAACACTCATTGCCTCAGGGAGGGCTGAAGACTACTTCCCCAATATCTCTGTATTAAGTCTTATAAAGAATATAAGCCCTGACCAAAAGCAAACCAAATCTCTAAGTCGCTCGAATGTTCTGACGGAGATACAAAATCCCTGCAGCAAGAAATACCCTTTAGTTGTTAGTTATGCTGCTATTAACTATGAAAACGCCCTCTGAATAAGCAGTAGGTGGCAGATAGTGCTGACAGAAGAGACAAAAGCTTGCTATACATAGGCACCACCAAGTGAAAATCTTCAGCATGGTGCATGGACATTAAACTCCACCTAACTCCCCCATTAAAAATGTTTCTCTTTTGTTTCACGGGTTTCATTCATCAGGAACATGTTGACAGAGGTTGACGTTCTTTTGGGACAAATTCCAGGACTCCGTCAGCTGCTGTGGTGATGGGGACCCGGCAGACCAGCAAGTTATGCTGCATCATGCACAGAGAGTACTTAAAAGGAGTTTAAGACCAAATAAACTTTGCAAATATCATCACTGGGTTTAAATTACATGCTCGGTGAATTCGGCTGTTTTTGTTAGATCTAATCTAAAGAGGATTTTTTCCTCTCTCCTTCCTGAAGGATTCATTTGCCCCTGCTGCTTATTACTCATCAAAAGTCATCATTTTCTATCTGTGACATCCTGATAGGCTGTTGCCAAGGAAAAGATTATGAAGCTGAAAACAAGCAAGCTGATTTGCATTAAGAAGTGAGTTTCAAAGTGTGCAAATTTTGTTCAGAGAGGGACTTAAGACACATTTGATCAGGCAAAGATAATGTTTCAGGGGAAAAAGAAAAGAGACCTTTTGCTTTTTAAAATAGTGTGATGATTGGTATCACAGAGCAAATTATAAAATCAAATTATTAAAGCTATTCTTTTCAAACACTCCTTTCCTGGATATTCTTCTCCAGTTTATCTTTCTCTTCTACTGAGCTCTGGAATAACAAATTTCCTACTAGCCAAATATCCAACCAATGTGGCTCAGCACAGCTGAGCATAATTTCAAGGTAACTATACCACTTTAGCAGCAAAGGATCTGAATCTCTGCTTCAGAGCAGAAATAATGTGGCACAACAGCAAAAGGAACCTCTGTGTGCAAAAAGGAGCATTTGAGGAAAATCCGCCCTCGGTGTACAAGCAACTAAGTGTAGCTGAGTGCAGCTAAAAACTGCACTGCTTCATGATATTTACAGTACACCAAATACAAACTGTTAATTGATTGAAGCAGGAGATACATTCACATACCTTGATTTGAGAAGAAGGCATCCTCTTACCTCCCAGCTTTCTTTCACGTAATATACAGCACTCAGGATGTGAGGCTTAGCAATAGAAAATTCTGCTGGGGTGAGGAAGGGAACAATTTATTAGCCCTTAATATAGAAATTGCATGGGGATGCTCTGCTGCCTTCCTTTTTGTACTTAAGTGAGGAAAAAAAGAAAACCAAGTCACCTTTGGAGCTGGGTTTCCATTCTTTGATCTACCACGGCTTTTTCTTCCTTATATCAAATACATCACTCAGGCCCAGAATACCCAAAGATGCCTCCAGAAGTCAAAGGGACTAACCCTACAGTGGGAACTTCTGCCTGTAAAGTTAATGGTTTGTCTGCAAGATGATGCTGGATAACTGCCTGTATATTAAAAGTGGTACTGATACTGATGAGTGGCTGCACACCCTGCTATATATTAGATTGATAACAATTTACAGTATCCTACTTTCATGGCAAAGCTTGGTCTCCATTAGCACAGGCAGCTGTCTTAAAGAGATTCTCCCTCTGGGCAAATATGACCTACCGTTTAGTTCAGGGAAGATGAAGTCCAGGAAGATGCAGGTAGCTCTGTTAACCTGCCTTTTCTGGCAGCTGCCTCTCTGAGGCTACAGGAGGAGTTTGTGGAATTTCTTAATTCAGCCTCAGCTTTTATTGTGACTTTAGCTCATCCAGCAGTGTAGTAATCAACTTTACCACTTATTTATTCATTCACAGAACACTAAAAAGTTATGAATTTCAAAACTCAGTGGCTTAATTATTTTATTTTCTCCTGCTTTCCCCCCCTTTCTTTCATTATCTTTGTTCATTAAAACTAATATTCCTTGATGATAATATTAAAGCACGACACAACATTAATTTTACAGCAGTTTCCCTATGAATATAATAAATGAGCTCATAATAGACCCAGACCATTTTCATTTTAAATAGCATATTACAACACACTGAATTCATCATTATATTACTGTTAATCAGTTAACATAGTGTTGAATTTGCTTGTTAAGCTTAAATAATAACCTTTATCTACACTGTCGACCTTATCTCATGATGTTCTGTGACCTTGCATTTGTTCCAGCATTTTAGGGGATCTTCCTAGAATGCTTTCATTCCCAGGTCAGTAGCTATATTTCTTCAGGAGGTTTTAATTTATGCTATGAAATACTTTATTGAGTATGCAGGGGACAGATAATATTTCCCCAAGATTTTAGAACTGTTTCAATAAACTAATATTTTGGTGTATTAATTAAATCATGGAAAGCTGTAGATGTTGGGCTTATAGATTTTGCCACTGGATTCAGAGGCACAGTCAAGCAAATGAAATGAATATTACGCCCAAGATCAAAGGGATTGAAATTCAAGAGAGGAAATTCCCCACGACCCTCCAACCTTGAACAGTACAAACTGTGCATCTGACGACTCTTCCCCATTTCCTGTGAGATTTGCGGGACTCCCCAGCTGTGCTAAGTCCTCAGAGCTAGAAAGCAGAGCATCACCTGTACCCAGTATATTTTGTTGCAGGCTGTCACAGAGCTACTTGTCACGATGTGTCTACTGGCACATTATCAGCTGCATTAGAAAAGAGAACTCTTTAAGGCATCTAAAATCAGTGGCTGCTTTTTACCTGCATTGCATTGGTCCAGAGGAGCATGGTCTTCAGTGTGGCCACCTGACAGTAAAAACACCTTTCAAAGGATGGGTGAAGTTCTAAAGCCATGAATAAAGGAAGCAGACTGTACAACTGCATAAGGATTTGCAGCAGGGAAAAAGACTTACACAGCACTAAATAAATATTTTTTAATATAAAAACCACTTTACCCTCTCTGCAAGCCACTCCTAGTCCTGAACACTAACCATTATTCCAGGTAACACATAGTGAAAAAGAAAAAAATCCCTCCAAGCTGAAATGAGGTGCTAAAGAGAAGGAGAGTAGGAAGGGAAGTCAAGACTTTGAAGGTGCCTTTCTCTTTCTCTCTCTCCATCTTGCCTACAATTTTTTGCTGCAAGTGTCACAAGAATGGCAGATAAAGATCTATAATAAAATTCAAAGTGCTTATTTGATCTGCTAATCACCTGCTTAATGCTTGTACCTATCCCAACAAAGCAATGAAATTCAACCTCCACTATTCAAGTTCTTAATTCCTTCACTGCCTGAAAAAGCAACGCTGCTATTGCATTCCCTACCCCTAGGAGTGCAATTATAAAGTCTAATCTCCTACTAAAGTCAATGCAAGTAGGGATTTGACCTGATTTTTTTTAGCCTCTCATCTCCATAATAGAGAGGAATTGATCACCACAAATCTAAAAGTTGGATTGCTTCTCGAATATTTTTTGCTATGCTTTATTAAAAAGTGTTTTGAGAGTATTTTATCTGTTTAGTCCTTGCAACAATTTGGAATATTTGCCTGAATATTATACTTAAACAACATTTCACTTACAAGTGTTCCAACAAGAATTTGGTGCTATTTTTCTATTTAGTCCTTTCATCAAGCATTAAGATTGTTAATGGTTCTAATATGCTGCAAAGTCACTCTACTCCAACTTGCTCCAATACTGTAGATCTTTTTGTGCAACTTAGATTCAAACTATATCCACATCTCACCCACTTAATTTAGGCTGGAACAGCTGCAAACTATTTTGTTTTTGTGCTGTTGTTGGCCACAAAATATGCGTGTCATGAAAAGAAACTCAGGTCAGTTTTTCTAATGGGAAATCAAAACATCTTTAAAAAATGCTCAAAATGAAACGTGTTGTCTTAAACCTTTTACTCCTTTTGGCTGAGTATACTTGCTGAATTTGGTGGGATATCATGGAGTTTTTATCACCCTGAAATGGTATTTTGCATAAATAAAACCCTACACCTAAGTGTCATTACATAAAATTGTAGAAGTGAGTCCCTAGTTGTTTGTCTTTTAGAAAACAAAGGGGTAGTGAGTAGGACCCAGAAAGTAATTTTGCCTTTGTGTATTACATTTGTGAAACATATACAGGAATGCTCCAAATTGTTCTGGCATTCTCATTTCTTAAAAGTTGTTGAAAAATTGAAGGACTTGCAAAAAGAAACCAGATAAATTAGTTTAGGTTTGGGAAACTGCCTTACATTAAGAAACTTAAAGATCGCAGTCTGTTTAGCTTATCAGAAAGAAGACTAAAAGGCAGTTTGATTACAGTGTACAGATATCTTAAATGAGGGGAAAAACTGGGTGGCACAAAGGTGTTTCATCTAGCAGGAAAAGGCAAAACCAAAGTCAAAAGCTGGAACTTAAAACTAAATTGAATAAAAAGAAAAAAAAGAGAGTATAATAAAAGTAGCAAAAGACAACCTATATTCTCTACATCTTTTAAACTCTGTATCAAAACTGATTGCTCTTTCAGAAAACAAGTTTAGCGAAGGGAAATTGTTTTAAATCCCAATGAGTTATTAGGGTCAATGTTGGGGTAACTAATTGAAAGTTAAAAGCCAGTAGTATCCAGGAAATCAGACTTGGAGAAAGCATTCTGATTCTCAACTAATGAAGTAAGGCTTACTAGTAGAGCAGAAAGCAACACTACACTCAAAGGCCTGCAGGGGACATTAGCCTGGGCTTTGTGCCATTGTGGCAGAGGCAGTGACAGGGATGGGGAAGGCAAAGGGCTTACAAAGTATTGGTCTGCAGCTTACTCCAAGATCCTTGTTCTGAGAGTCTCTTGGCCTCAACCTCTACAGAAGACAGGCCAAAATCCTGCTAATTCATGAAGTCAGTGCATAATAGCTTTGGCTGTAATAAAAATGTTTAATAATGACAACATTCAGCACTCAGAATGAATTTCATCAGTATCCCTGTGGACAGCTAAAAGTTAAGTGCATCAAGAAATGGCACTTAAGGGGCTATGTCATCAAAAACCTACTGTTGACTTCAGTTCCTCCAGGAATATCAGCTATCCCAAGTGAAGGCCTCTCCAGCTAATTGCAGGTACCAACAGTGAGTAAATATATAAATTTTAAACACTTTTCTTCTCATTTCCCTTCTTCCCCTCCAATCCTGCCAACCAAAAAAAGCATCAACAACAGCCATTTTTTATTCTGTGTGCAAGATTTTGTTCAGCTTTCTCCCAGAGAAGAACACTGGAGCTGGCAGATTAGAGACCACAGGTATTTTGAAGAGTTGGAGGCAAGCCCTAAATAAAAATATCAACAGAAATAGCATCATTTTGGGAAGTACCCCAAGAGAGTAAAGCCTTTCCAAGATCCCATCTATGTCTAGCTGCACAGGGGCCAGAGGAAGCAGAAACATGGTAAGTAAGGTTAATGGTTTCTTCAAAGCAATCTCTGTCATAGAACTTGGTAGAGAAAAAGCTGTAAAACTAGGTTCACCTCTACAAGAAATGAGCTTAGCTTTTCTACACAAACACAGCCACACACTGACAAAACACCTGCCCATTTACAGAAAAAAAAGTTTCATCATCTAGCAAGAATAAATCACTTCCAGAGAGAGATTTGATTCAAAGAGAGAAATTTGATTACACTGAAAATAAAATAAGACATAAATAATCAGAATAATATGACATTGAAATCAAGATTCCCAACATTAAAAGAAGTTAACAGTTCATCCCTTTATACTAGAATATACTGGCCAGTTGATGAACTGCAGAAATGACTAAGCTTGTATCAACCTTTTCAAATGAGAAAAGACATTTAGTACCTTAAAAGAAACTGTAAAACTTTTTTTTTTTTTTGGCAACATCCATCCATTGCTCTCCTTTTCCCTGCTCATACCCCTTTCACAGGATCTTTTAGGTCTTCCAGTGATAAATGCTATCAAGACAGGAGAGAATGTGAGATCGTGTAAGCTGGACACAAGCCAACAATGTGTGCTTGCAGCCCAGAAGGCCAACCGTATCCTGGGCTGTATCAAAAGAAGNTTCCCAGCCCTTCAAAAACTGGAGACCCAGAGCAAGATTGTCATATATTAGATTAATGACATCTGTTAAAAAGGGCCTTATTGTCCCTGATATATAGACAAGGCAGAAAAAAATGAAGAAAGAACCTGAATGCTATATATGGAGCTTTTTAATTCCTGAACATATTTGTTGTTATCTTTGGATATCGGTATTTGTGTTAGCCGTTTCTAAGACTTGAAAAATGAAAGCCAAGTGCAAAAATGATAAAAAGGATTTCTTGCTTTCCCAGCAAAGCTCGTGAGAGGTGCCACACAAAAACTTTTAACTGAGTATACTGAAAACTATGAAAATAGATAAAAACGGCACCTTCTACATACTTCGTGTCGGGAAACAATGCTGCTATTTATGCCAAAATAATTAAAACTAGTTTACTGGCATTCAAAACAAAACTTTTAATTTATTAGTTTAATAAAAAGGAAGTTTGTAAATATTCTTCAAAGCCCATATTTCTTATTAAAAATTGATGACAAAAGTGTACATCTATCATGATTATGAAAATTCTAATTCTAATATTTGTAAGATTTTTTAAAATTATTTTTACTGTAGGTAGAATTTGTTCCTTATCTTCCCCTAAAAAGGAGGAACATTTTAAACAGTAGATATTTGGTGACATGCCCAATCTACACAGAAAAAATTCTAGTTCTTCCTCAGGATTTAAAAAAAGCTTTGAATCACAGAATAGTAGGGTTTGGAAGGGATCTTCAGAGATCATCTAGTCCAACTCCCCTGGCAAAGCAGGTTCACCTAGAGCAGGTTGCACAGGAATGTGTCCAGGCAGGTTTTGAATCTCTCCAGAGGAGACTCCACCACCTCTGGGCAGCCTGTTCCAGTGCTCTTAAATAAAGAAAAGAAGTTTTTCCTCATGTTGAGATGGAAATCCATGTGATATACATACATATATATTCATACGACATATCACACAATGTGTGCACTACATATATATTAGTGAAGAAGAAACCACTCATCCCTATTTTGTCTTATATGCAGGCCCTTCAATGTGCTAAATACATTATTGTCTGTTGAGGCCACCTTAATTTTAGCTAAGTACTACTTCAATTTCAGAAAATAATTTAAACATGTGCCTAACTACTTTCACAAAATCAGAGTTCTTCCGTTTCTTATCTGTTAAGGAAATACGTCCATTTGCTGCAGCTGAAGATCTTGTCCATTGCCTTTAGACTCTCATTCATCCGTCTGTATCATGTAGGAACATGTCTTGTTTTAATTCTCTTGATTAGAGGTGATTTTATAGCATGTCTTCCTTCATCAAATGTCAGAGATATCAAGTATCTGAATGACATCACAGTTTTTGTAGGCACATCAGATCTATACCTACATCTGTAGTCTTTTTTCCTTCCTCCCACTTAGTTGTTGACACAAGTATTATGTTTGCTAAAGACTAATTATAGAATCATAGAATCATTCAGGTTGGAAAAGACCCTTGGGATCATCAAGTCCAACCATCAACCCCACTCTACAAAGTTCTCCCCTACACCANCTGTTTCCATTGAAACAGAAACAGTAAAGTGTCTTCAGAGGATGACAACCTAAGAACAACAATGGAAATATTTTTTTAAAAAAACTCAGTGTACTATTTCAACATGGAAGACCCAGGATCTGTACCTGTACTTTAATTTCTGACTGGGGTATAAAAAAATGCTGTTACTATTTTACTGTTGTTTTTTAAATGCTAATTCAACAGAAACTTTTCATTTTGCAGGCAGAAGAGAAACCCTTGCTTTTCTGTTGCATTTTAGAAGAGATTGGTTTTGATAATTTCATTTTATTGTTTTTCTGCACGTTTTAGGTAAATTATTTTTCATTTTGCTGCTTGATTTATCTAAGATGTGATCGTGCTACTGAAAAAAAGGATATTAGAGAGTATATGTATTAGTCCCACTTCTTGCAGAGCTATCCCAGTTTTGGCAGTTCCATCTCATGTACACTTAAATTACACTGCTAGGACATTAAAGAAAAAAAATAAAAGCTGTATTCCTGGTGCAATGCACACATACAATCCATTGTCTATAACTACTACCACAGCAATGAAAAGGACAAGGTACGTTTCAGAAACAGGAGGTTTACGACTGACAGATAAGTTGTTTTAATAACATATCCAGTACTTTTCCCATAACTGCTGGATCTGAAAATTCAGAGAGAGAAAGAGAAAGAGATTACTTTTTCACTAAGGATTTCAATACTGTTGCTTTCACTTCCAGTGAAATCAGGAAATAGTTATGAGAAAGTAGATTATCTGAAGACAAATTCACCTGAATTTGCACCATCTTTAAACTGATACCGTGGCCTTAAGATGCCCATCTCTTCTCTGTCTTGAACTGTTGCATAGTGCAAACAGAATCAGCTCAGACATATGACGTAAACGAGCTACAGAAATGCCATCACATATGGGCTACAGGCTTCTCTACACCTATTGCATCACCTCTCTGCCCACAGGTCTGCTTGTCTGAACCTTGTGCAATGAACAGAAAGAAGGTTCACAAAATTTAAAGCCTATAGTCATTACTTATAATTTATCTATGAAGGCAGTTCATAAGACTCAAAGCATTCCTGACAAGGTCTAGTTATTTTTCAGATTTTTCATATCACATATGTATTTTATTTTTTCAGCATGAAATTTTACAAATCACTGACCGTATACGTGCTCATCTATGCCTCTTAAAACAAGAGAAAATTAACAGTTCTTAATAAACTTTATGCATGACTTAATATTGACACTGACTATCTAAAGGAAAACAAATACTGTAATCAGTTCTCCTTAGGAAAGCATCTCTAAGTTAGTATTGCATGAAATAAGACATGCTCATATTGTAATAGATAGAGTTGTGAAAAATATCGTCTTTAATTCAAAACCAGGCCAATTTCAGCATCTCAGGTTTTCAAAAAATATACCACTTTTGGCACTAAACTTAGCACATCCAAAAAATTCAAATTTATAATCTAATTTTTTATTTGCTTTCCATTCGATGATGTGTGGAAGCTGGAATGCAGGCAAAGCACTGATTTCTCTTGAGTTGATATTTTAGTTGTGTTTGAATACAACAACTTGTAGTGTATAAATGAGACAAACCACTCAGGACATGAATTCAATTTAACTTCTTGTGTGGAGTGTCTTTCTAATTACTCAAATGATTAAAGTTATACATGACTTTAAGCACTTCGATGAAACAGGGATTTAATACTTTAAAATACCAGGACTGAATTAGGCAGCACAAGTATGGTCATGATGAAGGGAGGAAGGTATTTTTCTGGTCTCCTGCTTTCTTCTTACATAATTGGGTAGCATCACAGTCAGGTGGTTCTGGCTGGTGAACTTAGAAACATAGCACAGGAATATAAATTCAAAATTAAATTAATGCCACTTATAAAAATATCTCAGTTGTCTTTGGATCAATCTCCTAGCTGAAAGAGATTACAACAGAGAAAAAGCGTCACAGAAAAAGTAACCAGTCCTCTGAAATTATAAATGAGTTGTCAATAAGTCCAGACTCACCTCTCCTAATATAGTATCTTGCAAAAACTCATGAGATTATATTAAACATATTTCTTATACCTCTGGTAGTTCAAGTAACACTAGGTATTAATGACAAAATCAAATGGGTAAATATACGGCTTTTAATATTTGAGGGGGTTATTGGGTTTTTTTCACTTCAAATGTGTTTTTCAGTGAAAACCAAGGAAAAATATTCTACTTACAAGCCTGAGACATAGGCTGGCAGACAAACTCTATCCATAAAAATCCTCTTAGCAGGAAAACCACCCTCTAAATAAATAAACAATAACTCAGTACTGGCAGACAACATAACAAGGGACAACAGCCATAAATTGCAACTGGCAAGGTTCAGATTGGACAACAGCAAAAACTATTCCACCATGAGAGTAGTAAGTACTGGAACAGGTTGTCCTAGGAGACAGGTACTTTTGTCTTTGTCATGTAATTAAATTATGACCTGTGGAATACATTTTTCATCCTTGGGAGGGTGGGTGAGGTACAGGAAGACTAGGTGAGGGGAAATACTGTAAATATCTTTAAAAAGCTAAAAGGAAAAAGGGTGAGTCAAGCTTGATTCTAATTCCAATTCAAATACTCAGAGAAACACATATTTAAAAACTGGAAGAAAAAAAATAGGAATATGAATGTCATACTGTGGATATACCATAAGCAAATTAGAACAAACCAATTTATCTTCCTTCTCTGTCAGAGAAACAGATTTTGTGGATAGATGAACTGGTCTGTTATACATCTTAGGTTTAGTAAGGTTTTACCCCAAATGCCATTTTTTTTTTTTTTGGCCAGCTCAGGAAGTACTAAAAGGTCTAAAGAAATATACCAAAGCTGCAAAGTTGTTAGAAAAATCATTCTCAAGGTAGTTATCAACAACTTAATGCTAAAATTGAAGGCGGCATCATTAAAGGACTCCTGCTTAGCTATAGTATCAATCTATTCTTTCAATGATAGCTTGATGACTGAATATAGCTTATGCTTATTAAACACAATTCATGGCACTAGACTGGGAGGGACACAGCGTACAGTGAAGAGTGCAAAATTCAAAAGGGTGCTGGCAAATTAGATGTGTGATTTTGAGCGTAAAGAGAGATTACAACTCAACAGGAGCAAGTGAAAATAATTTTTATCAGAATTATAACAAGATTATTACAACTAAACTATAAAAATCACAAACTGCCTACCCATCAACAACGTCGTGCTATTGCAACACTGTGTAAAGACCTCATGTACTGGGAGGCATTAATAGGCATACAGCCTGCAATATACAGAACATAGCCCTTCAGTCTTATCCAACCTTGGAATGGCCTCAAAGTATTGCGTCTAGAAATATACTTCAATAAAAGGAATAACTAATTGGAAAGGTCAGGAGATGAGTAAGAAGACTCTGAGGATTAAAAACAAGAATTTAATGGCAGGTTAAAGAAACTAGTGTTGATTTTAGTCTATTGGGGGCTGGGAAATCTGGGTTGAGCGAGTGATTAAATAGTGCTGTTAAAATAGTGTAAAGGTTATTGTTATCTTTGTCTTCTTTACAATACATTCTTCATGTTCATTAGAAGCAGAAATAACAGACTTGAAGTGATCCATGGATGTTTCAGATCAGGCTGCAGAGAAGACTTTGTAAAGGTAAGGATGTCAAAGTACAGGAGGTTGCCTGCAGAAGCTATGGAGTTTCCATCATTAGGAAACACTTTAGGGCAAAACAGACAAGCAGCCACCAGGACTGCCTTAGAGTAACAAAAGGAAATTAATGACCTCTCCAGATCCTTTCCAGTCATCTCATGACACAAGCAATCACATACAGTTCAGAAGAGACCCAAGGAATAGACATCAAAACTAGAGTTCTCAAGAAATTACTTTAGAAAATAAGCTGTGGCAGACAAGAAGTTGAATTCAACGTCATAGTAACCAGGTTATATTCAGATGTTCATAAGGATGAATGGTCAGGCAGAGGGAATTAAACTTATGGAGAAAAACACTGGACAAAAAAAAGGGGAGAAAAAAATGAACTGAGATAGAAAGTGCACAATATAGGGTTAAAATAATTCATATCTACTGTTTCATGGGAAGTATAAACTCAACAGAAGGACAGAGGACTGAAAAAAAGCGAGAAACCTATCTAAAGATGTTTTTAAGAAAAATGAGATCTCAGATACCTACCAGCTCCATTCTGAGATGCCCATACTGGTCTCCTCAGGAGAAACTGGCTAGACTAATCAAGTTTCTTGCTCTCTGACTGAGCAGTTAAGACTCCCTCACTTTTCCCTATATACAACGAGAACTCATATATACATCCAAAATAAATGGTGAAAACTATAGGATATTTTTTTCTTGATACTGAGATGGGAAAGTCTAGAAGAAATAGCTGACAAACTATTGTCCATCACATGATGAGGCTACAAAGACCTACTACATAATTTTGGAAAAAAAACCAACAAAAAGCCCCCCAAAAACCACATAATAAGCACTCCAGATGGTTGTGAGACCTGATTTCCTTGTACTGCAGCTTATACTGTGATTGGTGACAGTTTTATTAGAAAACAGTCTGGTTTTGATGATATAAAGGGATATTACCTGGATGAGATTCTAATTTGGAGGAACAAAAGAAGAACACATTCAAGTATTTTAGGTAGCTCAAACAGGGGAGTAAGAGAGTGGAAAACAAAGGATAACAAAATATAGTAAGAAAGAAACCTAAGGGGAGGAAGAACAAACAAACAAAGAACAAACAAATGAATTGCCTATAACAGAAGCAATATAACAGGGAGAGAAGATAACTCAACAAAAATGCACAGTGTTTGGAAGTCAGTGCTGGACATGCATTTCCTAATAAGAGCTGTTATATAGAAGCAATGAAGAGATTCCTTTGAGTGTAAATTCTGTTTGGTAACTTAGAATCTCATTTAGCTATCTAAACCAGTGCTAAGGGTGTGTTCAATTAAAAAGGCAATCTTGAGGTAAGATCTCATTCAGTTCCTCGGATTCTAATAGTTTCCCAGACAGCCCAAAGGTACAAGAAATGGAGAAGTAAATTGACTATGGACACATTCGCACAAGAAGTTAGTGTCAGAGTATACTTTTAGCAGCATAGCCAGAACTGGAGACCAATATCTTCTTTTTCTTTTAGTGTCTGAAATGTGTAAGTGTTGATGTGTGCAAAAAGAAAAAGCCTCTTTGGCCTTAGTCTTTGAGTGTAAAAGGTTTCACATCTTTATT
>VXBO01008142.1:761-44099 GCA_013400135.1 Rhinoptilus africanus
CCTGGCTAACAATGGTTATCTTTTTTTTGATACTTCCACTACAGAACATCTGATTGTACTTGTTTATATGCATTTTGTGAAACTTTACAAGCTCAGAGTGAGTTTTTCCTTCGTTTGCATTATCTAAAAAAACTACAACTAAAGTGATTCCTTTGCTTATAAAAATGACAATAAAAAAAGACAGAATCTTTACCGATGTTAAAATTACAAAACGTTTTAAAGTTCTTGCATTTCCCCCCACTTTGGAGCAGAAGCCAAGTGTTTGAAAAAGAAACAGAAGACTGTTTTAAAAACATGTTCCTGTAATCTCCACAAGATATAAAAATACAGTCAAGTCACAAGACTGGAAAGCTGTGGTTGTGCTTGCATGACTGGAGTTCAGTTCTGACAGCGAAATATCTTAAGACTGTTTCATTTCGCATGTTTTAATCTCCCACGGTTCTTAACTCTGGACTAAACTCTGTCTACCCTGCCCACAAAACCCAAGTATCTTGCAGCTATAAAAGTTAAAGTACAACTTTTCCCCAGACAGTTCGCACGAATGGCTGACAGTAGAACCAAAAGCAGGGGTTCACCTTTCCCCATACTTTCAGCAAGGCTTAGCAGTCATCCAAACAGAATGGAAGAGGCACCCATTGGCTTAATTATTTACTCAAACATGAGAAGAGACAAATAAGCCAGTTAGAACAAAGGTATTTTTAATAGGACACAGACTTTCACGCAGGCAGAGCCACATTGTTTTGACAGTGTTGCTAAGCACTGTTCATTAAAGGCAGAAAAAAGCTAAATGAAAAAGAAATAGGAAATGCATTTAATCCAGAGCTTGCCTCATTCTTAGAGCATTTGTATTATGCAAAAGGAACTACCTGTGTACAATATAAGCTTTTTCCTCAATACATAAAAAGCTTCAGTTGCTACAGATACATAGCATTGCCAAAAAAGGAAAGAAAATTGGCAGAGTGAAGGACAGGTTGAAGAGCTCTTGAATTTTTCTCACTTCATTCTCCTCCAAGACTACACAGTTCTCAGTATCATCTTTATGGTTCCAAGCCCAGAACATAGAACAGTTGGCACATAAAATAAAACCAACTCAACCATGACTGTATGAAATAAAAACGGGGGAAAGCAAGATAATAAAGACTCATTGTCTTGCTGATAATGAGTTTATTCTATTTATCCAAGACCCTTGCCAAATCACAGGTCACAAACCTTGTCTGTAAAACTATGGCAAGTGATTGGCAGCTAGTAGCTGATACAGTATCAGCTGCTTTTTAAATTTTATCTCTTCAATTATTCATCTTTAATTAAATACTACAAAAATACAAGTACTTTATTATGAAAAATCTAAGGGTTAACAATGGCTCATTATCCCAAGCATTTGGGTACCATCATCGCTTCAGAATGCCCCATACACTTCACACTGCTTTTCCTCAGAACAGTTAAAAGAAACACACACAAACAAGGAGGACTCAGGCTCCTCACACCATGACATACTTGAAATAAAGTGGGTAGGTAGGTGTCAGCCTACAGGCCAAACATGAGGATAGGAACCTTCTGGCATAGTCTTACAAGTCTACAGAGCAGATACTAAAAGCCTCAAAGGTTTTCTGCTGGATGGAAATTCAGTATTCCCTGCAAGATTCTATGAACATAGTTAGGTATGCTAGGAATACGAAAAAAGATTAAGTCCCAACACTTTCCTGGATAAGTCTGTGAAGGCAGAAATTATGTCAACAAAAAACTACTCAATTGCTTTAATTTCATTAGACAATTTATGAGGAAAGTCTCCCTTTTCTCTTATATAAAAGACAGTCTGCTGCCTTCCTTGACATAAATCCTCAACAATCTCTTTGCTGCCTCATAATACCTCTACTTCCTATAGAGGACACCAGTTTGGAGAAGCATTGCAAGTAATCCTTCTTTAAGTCTTTTGAGAAAAGTATTTCCTGTTGCTTTATTTGAAATGCCTCCATTTTCTGTGATGAGTGTTCTTTGAAAAAACATCAAGTAGCTGCCTGCATAAGGACACAATTCAGAAAGTCCTCCTGCTGCCTGTAAGTGTTGATCGGAGTGGAAGATAGATAAAAGATCTATGCTTGACAGAAAGCATATTCCGTTTAGTCATCAATAATGACAGAAAAAGGCAAGCAGGAAGCACCTGAGATTGCTTAACAGGATTTAATCAAAATGCTTTTTGAACACCTGCTTAAGCAGACATGGTGAAGAATTCTAGTGAGCAAAGCAGAAAAGATTTTTAGGAATAGAGATACATATATACAAGACCAGAGAAAACTACTGTATTTTTAGGCTTATTAGGATCACTTTAAAATGAATGTATCACTAAGGAGTCATTAGTTTAGTTTCAAAACATTCAGTGCTAATAATTAGCACGTAATTCACCTGCACAAACCTTATATAAGGCATCTTACCCAATTCTTCATTTGTGTTGTCATTACCAGTAGCAAATGGAAATCGTTTTTGCTCTGCAAGTAACTTCGCTTGACTCTGTAAAACATCATGTTTTTTAAGTGTTCAGCAAACAACAGTAAAGAATTCAATAGAAACCCTGTGTCTTAAATCCTTAAGAGAATGTGCATTTGCTTTAAAGTAACCGAAAACAAATTCATTCCTAGCCTTCCACGGGGAGAAAAACTGTTCTTCAGTCAGGTGCTGCTGTTATCCTCTCTAACATAGGCTAATCAAACCTTTCAGATGGGAGGACATTGTCAGCAGTTTACCAGTGGCCGGTGTTTCTATATTACATCTGCTTAACATGGAGTTTTGGAAGTCTGTCTTCATAGAAAGACCTCATGCTACTCCATAGGAAAGTTTACACTCTTTACTCCATTAATTATTCCTTTACCTCCTGCAAAAGGAAGAGTACTACCGAAGAGCAAAACACTGAAAATGAAACACTCAAAAGAGTATCGCTTCAGCAATAAAAACAAATTTAACTTATCGGTGCCATTCTAAAGCAAGAAGTATTTTAACAATAACTTTCTATCAGTTACAGGCTTCGTTCAGCCAGCTGAACCTCATCTAAGATTTCTGTTCCCCAAATAATGCACCTACAGAAAAAAAAACCTGCCAAAGACAACCCCGCAGAAATATAAACATTCTTTACTCTGTTCATTTTCACAAGTATTTTCCACAGACAGCTGTAAGCCTACCAGAGCAGTTTATGTCAGAAAAATACAAAATTCTCAATTAATAGGTCTTCCAAACTGTTTTAGGAAGCAGGAAGGGGAAAAAATAACTTCTCTCAGGTCTCTTCTTTTCTTTCAGCTTAACAGCTCATATGTACATCTTTAACTTCAGAGAAGACAGTTAAACACCTTAAACTTCACAGAACATATTTAACTCATCATTTGCTCTACTGAGAGGACTGCACTTTGTCCTCCTCCCTTCCACTTTTTTTGGCTTCTTCAATCAAAGGTAGCCTCATTACTTGTGTCCATGACACAGATATTTTAATAATCTACAAAGTGCAAAAGTAACTGGCCAAATCCCATTGCACAGTTTCTGCCCTGTTCATCTAATAATCTTGGGAATGAGAAGAAAGTCCAGTCTGGTCTGAAAACTT
Organism: Rhinoptilus africanus; assembly: GCA_013400135.1. Lineage (NCBI taxonomy): Eukaryota > Metazoa > Chordata > Aves > Charadriiformes > Glareolidae > Rhinoptilus > Rhinoptilus africanus. The sequence goes on from VXBO01008142.1 coordinate 4,345, forward strand.
GAGTATTTTGGAGGGTATGAATGATTAGTAAATCAGATTTTACAGGCCTTTTTTTTAGTGAAATTAGAGATCACGTATGAACTCTACATTACGCTATAAGGTTCTGAGAATTATTACTCCACCTACTGCTGCACCTACAGTAAGAGAATGGAAAAGTTCTTTTCCTCATAGAAAAGAAGCATTAAAAACAGCACAAGAATGAGCAGGGTTCTACAAGCATACCAATGAGAAAACTAAATCTACGCTGCAGACCATACATATTTACAAATCTCACACCTCCAAACACAACCTTTTTTTATCTCCAGTGGCCTTCAGGTAATTTCCTGAAAATCTACTTCAGAAAGTGATTGTCAATATGTAACTCTGCAAAATGTTATTCCTCTATAATTGTCTTAACATTTTGGGGGGGAATCACTTTTACGAAAGTACAACCTCTTCATTGATGGATTTACAGAAAAGGCCTACACTTCTTTGTCTGCGGACAAAAGATATGACATAGCAAGATTCCATGCTGGGTACTGGAGAATAAGCTACAACAAAAAGAATCCGGTATTACATTAATATCCTATGAATGTAGCTGCATGTGACAATCAGCACGAGAAGTACCACACAGTTTCCCCCACCCTCATCCACCTCGTCTGTTTTGTTATCACAAAATAACAGAATAGTGTTTGGTTCTTGGGGTGGGGGAGAAAGGGGATTCATACTACTTCAACAAATTCTGAATCCAGTTGTAAGTTAGACATCCTGCAGCTCTACATGCCAAAATTGCAAGTCATTCTGCCTTCAAGAAAGGAGAGAAGAAATTTCATCACAGCAAAAGCTCCCAATAGGTTGAATTGTTGCTCTCTTCAAAACATTTTTTTTTGAAACAGGGAAATTTCTAACAAACTAATATATATTTCATGGTCTTAGAAAGAATTGCTGGTACTGCTATAGTAGACTAGACAGAAGATCTGAGCTACACCTGTTGAAGTAATGTCTAAGGAGAATATTTAAGTTAAATAATTGACTTGGTGGATTTGCAGTAGAGTAGTTTTATTTCCACGTGCCACCTTCAGAGAAGTTGCTTCAGATTAGAATACTCTTTCCAAGATCACCCATAGCAAAGAATCCCTACAAATTTGCCATGGCTTCTTTGTAATATCTGTGACTCTACTGGACTGATAAGTAACATCAAACCTGTGTTCTGAGATAGACTGAAGATTTTATTTGTTCAAGATCAATAGGCTAACAGTAGTGTTGCAAGAAAACCCAAATTCCAAAATAATCCCCTTGAAGTCTCTCTACCAAGAGATGCTCTTCTTTCATTAGAATATTCTCCATATACTATGTCTGTATTACATTTACTGAAATATGGTATGAAGCTTCTAACTCTGTCATCTGTGCACAATGTTATTTCTGAACCAATTGCAAGTTATGAGTCCTACTCGTACATGCATTTCATGGTAAGTCTCCTTAGGTAGTTAATCTATGTAAAAACTAACACTCTCTAATTTTTCACCCATAGCCCCTGCACCCCTATAAATAAAAAAATAATTGTTAGACTAATCTAGGTGAAGGTTAGCCTTCAGTGAAAACATCAGCTTCAATTAGTTGTAACTGCTGACTTAGAGACTCATGATGAGTACTAGGATGACATACTTTCATGAGCAACTTGAGTTCATTCATACTGAAGCCTTTTGGGGACCTATGCCTACCGATTACTAGACTATTTGTAGTTATTTGCCTGAACTTCTAACTGGTTATGCAGCTAAAGTGATCTCTGACTTCAACAATCTATTAAAATTGTTTTGGATGTTATATTCTTGATAGCATACCAAAATTTTTTCTGTGTTGAAAGAAAGCACAGATTCACAAGATGAAGACCCTCCAATGTCACAATCTGATTCGTGGAAGTGCAAAAATGATGAATCTGGGGAAAGAAGAGAGAGAAAATAGCTTTAGGAACTCAAAGAGTTACATGTATGTTCTATTGTCACATCTCACATTTCCTCATGTTCATCTGAACATCTTTCCCATTGGGCACTCAATAGGGCAGAACTTTCATGAAATGCTTTCTGCACACACCACGCCATCCACACAGTCAGGGAAGCAATAGTTGACATGACTGCTTTTATTTAATTAGTTTCATTACCATATCCACTTATGCTTTTAGCTAAAAATACACAGCGAAAAAAAAGAAAAATAGGGGGTGATAAAAAGGGAGAAAGCTGGAAGCAAATAAGAAAAGTTTGGGGTAGACACGTCCCCATTTAGCACTATGATTCTGTTCTCTGGCACAAGAAATTAAAGACCAAACTATCACTCCAGTCCCAGAGAGGAAAAGAAATAGAATGGACCATACAGAGGTAGGGAGACAGCTGGTATAAAGGAAACAGAGGTATGAAGACTAAAAAGCAGACAGAATAGTAAACCATAACTGACTGAACATATACAGAGGTCCTCACAGTTATATTACTAGGAAGTCCATTACAAAAAGTACAAGGTTAATTCAAACTTATGAAAAGTCAAACACAGCTTGTTGGCATAGCAGAGAAAGTTTTTTAAAAAAGGAAACAAATAAACAAGTAACAACAACTATCAATAAAACCCTCCAGATTCAAAGACTCTAGAAGTCACTACTTCACCTACATGGTGCTTTAACTACTATTGCAACAGAATTGTTAGCTTTTAAATCTCCAGATCCTAAAGCTTCTATTAACTTGAAATATTTCAAGAGCAAACAAGAAAGAACAAGTAAATAGTATTATCTCTTTGTTTCCATGTAACAAATACTGAGTTTTATCATCTCCCCTAATGTTTCTAAATATAAGCTTGATACTAAATTTGAAAGACTGGGATGCAGCATGTGTTTCTAATTGACTTTTATAGACAGTGCCATTCTTACATTTTGATTATATACGGGTTGCAGTTAACACCCCATTTCTCACAAGTACAGTGCTACAAGAGAAAAAAAAAGTCTTCCTATAAAGAGAAGTCAAACAGCATCTAAAAATCATTCCCTGTAAATAGAAACTTGGAACTAAGTTGAACCATAAACGATAACTGGTGGGAGAAGTTTTACAACAGAAGCAAGAGTGGTGAAAAGCAGAAGGTCAAAGTTTAAAGTGAGGAAGGCCAGTAAGAACAGTGGCTCACCACCCATGGTTTCCAGAAAAAGCGTTGACGGTAAGAGGTTTCAACACTGCCCTTTGTTCTTCGTGTTGACCAAACCCTCCCGTGCTATGGCAGCATTATTAACACAGAACTTGTTCTACATTGGTGCTCATAAGTCAGTGACTATTAAGAGCCATCACAGTGGACTCACTGAGCAATTTTTGCTTCACAAACAAAACAAAGAGGTGCAGGCACGGCCTACCTCCAGAATAATTTTTTGCATAACATCAAGAATTTAGTGAAAGAAATTTTTAATAAGGTGGCAGGGAATAAGAACAGCCTGTCTTTTACAAGCTATAGGGGGGAAGGACCCTTCAACTACTGCAATTCTTGGGGCAACAAACTGCTTTATTCATGGGCAAGAATGGATCTGCCTTTGTCAACAAGTTAGATACAGTTAAACCTGTACCACACTGCCTCATTAACCTCATTATGAACAAGTAGAAACACCAACCAGAAAAATTACCCTGGAGCTTGTAGTCGGCTGCAAGAGAAACTATTTGAGACAAAAAGATTCTCAGCTTCTGGGAAAGTTGTACTAAAACAAAGACTGAGAGCTTAAGGGAATTTTTCAACTGGAAATTTATTTAGCCACAGGATTTAAATAGCAAGGAGAGAACTGGTATGGAGCTATTTCGTTGTAAGTACGCTGTTCTGTAATTAAAGGCTACCTTATTATCAGTGCATGCAAAGTACCGGAGGTACCTGATGAAGTAAGCAGAATTCCTTATATTAATCCTAGTTACACTGGTCTCTTTAAAACAATACCCACCACTAAATCAAAATCTAATCTTCCAAATACACCTCTGAAGGAGTATCCCAAGTCAATCATTCATGTCCTAGTAACATAAGAGATGTAATAAAATGCTTTGCTATTTATTAACTTATATGGCATACAGATTTTATCTCAACACCGGGTGAAAGCCTTTTTGGTTTTATGCTTAAGCTTGAATGATCTGGAGCAATGGTCACCTGAGATAACCTTCATGATCTGGTTTAGTGTTCACGTACTATGGCTCTGCTACTGTAGCAGCCTTTCCCTCCTCTCCCAAGAAAAGGCAGCTGATGTAAAATACCTACTTAACACAGCTGATGTTAAACTAACCAAAGAACTGGAAGCTGTCATGACAAAAGCACACATGCAGAGGGAAAAAAAGCAGATGTGGGAAACTCATAACAAGGTATTTCTAGAAATTTGAGTGGATTATTCTAACTGTATATTGTCCTTGGGGACCACAACAATTGTTGATATGAGCACAAACTTTATGAAATAAAAGTGAAAAAAATAAAACACTTCAGACAGCTAAGCAGTCATGACACATGGCTGGTTACTCTCATATAAATAATTGAGTGTCTATATTGCATTGAATTGATAAAACCTTTTTCATCTGTATTAGATGTACATTGTGATTCAGGCTAGCATTTTTGTATAGCACGCTCACACTATGCTCATGATCAAACATCATAACAGATTACTTAAGTCCCATGATTCTGATGCAACAGACATTTAAGCACATAAAGAGTTTTAACTGTGCCTGTAGTACAAGCCATGAATTAACGTGAAAAAGACCAGAAGATCCGCTACCTGAACTTGGCACTTGTAAAGAACATCCAGTTCACCAGCAAAACATATGTAACTGTAGCTGGAAATAAATCATAACCTATTCAACTAAATACCACAGAATCATAGAACTGCTTATGTTGGAAAGGACCTTAAAGATCACCTAGTTCCAACCTCCCTGCCATGGGTAGGGACATCTTCCACTACATCAGGTTGTTCAAAGCCCCATCCAGCCTGGTCTTGTTCAAAGCCCCATCCAGCCTGGTCTTGAACACTTCCAGGGATGGGGCATCCACAGCTTCCCTGGGCAACCTGTTCCAGTGTCTCACCACCCTCATAGTGAAAAACTTCTTCCTAGTATCTAATCTAGACCTACCCTCTTCCAGTTTGAATCCATTTCCCCTCGTTCTATCACTACATGCCCCTGTAAGATGTTCCTTGCCAGCTTTCTTGTAGGCACCCTTCTGATAGTGGAAAGATGCTGTAAGGTCTCCCCAGAGCNCCTCGGCCACCCGCCGCACCTCAGCGGGAGGCGAGGCCCGGCCGCCCTTCCTTCTCCCGCCGCAGGGACGAGGGGAGGGGGCGCCCACCCCCGGCCTCAGGGCTCCGCGGTGCCGCCGGGCGAACGGCCCCACCGCCCGACGGCGGGGCCGGGGGCGGTCACCATGGCAGCAACCCCCCACTCACCGCTCTCGGAGGAGTACTGCTCGGCCCACTCCCCCGCCGAGGCGCAGCCCTCTGCCGGGCCCTGGCGCTGCTTCAGCAGGGACAAAGCCGGGTACTGCTCCGTCAGGGCCAGGGCGGCCCGGGCCAGGGCCAGCACAGCCAGCGGCACCCACAGCGCGCTCACGGACCCGCAGCCGCCGGCAGGTGCCATCTTCCCAGGGCGCATGCGCGCCGCCGCCGCCGCCTGGGCCGGAGGGCGCCCCACCGCCCCTCCCACGGGACCGGCAGGGAGGGGAGCCGCCGCCGCGCTGCCTCCTGGGACATGAAGTTCTGCGCTGGCGCCACCGCCCCGCCGCCGGCGTCAGAAAACCACAACTCCCTGAATGCACCGCGGCGCGGCCCCGCCCCCGAAGGCGGAAGCGAGGCAGTTTGAAGCCCTGACAGGCTGGGGCGTGCTCTCGCGTGCCATGGCGGCGCTCGGTACCTACCGCTGCATCGAGTGCAACCGGGAGGCGGCGGAGCTGTACAGGGACTACCAGCGNATCCAGCCTGGTCTTGTTCAAAGCCCCATCCAGCCTGGTCTTGAACACTTCCAGGGATGGGGCATCCACAGCTTCCCTGGGCAACCTGTTCCAGTGTCTCACCACCCTCATAGTGAAAAACTTCTTCCTAATATCTAATCTAGACCTACCCTCTTCCAGTTTGAATCCATTTCCCCTCGTTCTATCACTACATGCCCCTGTAAGATGTTCCTTGCCAGCTTTCTTGTAGGCACCCTTCTGATAGTGGAAAGATGCTGTAAGGTCTCCCCAGAGCCTTCTCTTCTCCAGGCTGAACAGCCCCAACTCTCTCAGCCTGTCCTCGTAGCAGAGGTGCTCCAGCCCTCGGATCATCTTCGTGGCTCTCCGCCGGACCCGCTCCAACAGGTCCGTGTCCATCTTATGGTAGGACATCCAGAGCTGGATGCAACAGGAGCACAAAGCATTGGCGCGTGTGTCTACTACTGACTGCAGGGATTAAAAAGTGCACAGAGTCCAGGAGCTAGACTGGCCAGGCCGGAGTGTGGGACAACAGGCATCCTCCTGCCTGACACTATTAGCCCGACGGTTCAGCCGCTCACGGGCAAGAGCTTCTCCCCGGCCCGGTGCCACGGCGGCAGTCCCTGCCCGGCGCGGCGGCACAAGGCTGCCCGGGGGCGCGGCTCCCCCACACCAGACGCCTCGGTGCGAGTCAGCTGCACAGCAGCAAGGCCCGCAGCCCAGCCGCCGGCGCCCCGCACCGGCCCGGCCCGGCCCGGCGTCCNGGCGCCCCACCGCCCCTCCCACGGGACCGGCAGGGAGGGGAGCCGCCGCCGCGCTGCCTCCTGGGACATGAAGTTCTGCGCTGGCGCCACCGCCCCGCCGCCGGCGTCAGAAAACCACAACTCCCTGAATGCACCGCGGCGCGGCCCCGCCCCCGAAGGCGGAAGCGAGGCAGTTTGAAGCCCTGACAGGCTGGGGCGTGCTCTCGCGTGCCATGGCGGCGCTCGGTACCTACCGCTGCATCGAGTGCAACCGGGAGGCGGCGGAGCTGTACAGGGACTACCAGCGCGGGGTGCTCCGCATCTCCATCTGCGTGAGTCCGGGTAGTGGGCGGGGGAGGCCGGAGGGGAGGGGAGAAAGCGGCGGGCTTCGACGTCCGCAGGCGGCGGCGGCGGCACGTGGCAGCGTTCCCGCCCCTCCGCGCCCCGCCCTGGTCCCGGGTGTCGGTGTGCCCGCTCGCCGCCCTTCCCGCCGCAGTCTTCCCCAGTTCCCCGGGGGCAGCTGCCTGCCAGCGCTCTCCCGGTTGGCCTTGCTGTGCCCCTGTACAGGGCCCTGCGGCAGCGGGCCTGGCCCTGCGCTGTGTTCCCTTCCCTCGCTGGCGGGCAGGTCTGGGCACGGTGCCGTGGTTGGGCAACCTAAGTGCTGTTGGGAATTGGCTGGACCTAAATCGTAAAATCATCATAGAATGGTTAAAGTTGGAAGGGACCCTGAAGACCATATAGTTACAACCCCCCTGCCATGGGGAGGGATACCTTCCACTAGACCAGGCTGCTCAAAGACTCATCCAGACACTTCCAGGGATGGGGCATCCACAGCTTCTCTGGGCAACCTGTTCCAGTGCCTCACCACCCTCACAGTGAAGAATTTCTTCCTGATATCTAAATGTCAGGTTTTTGATGAGTATTCAATTCCAGAGGAGGGCTACAAAGATGATCCGAGGGCTGGAGCCCCTCTCCTGTGAGGACAGGCTGAGAGAGTTGGGGTTGTTCAGCCTGGAGAAGAGAAGGCTCAGGGAGACCTCGTAGCGGCATTCCAGTACCCAAAAGGGGCCTACGGGGAAGCTGGAAAGGGACTTTTTGCAAGGGCATGTAGTGATAGGATGAGGCATAACAACTTCAAACTGGAAGAGGGTAGATTTAGATTAAATACCAGGAAGGTGGTCCCTATCAACCTAAAACTTTCTATGATTCTATAATGATTCTATGTGCCTGCAAGGACTTCTGTATTAATTATCCAGTGGTTGTACTTACAAAATGGTACTGACACGTTCTAGGCTGTTCCCTTCCCACTCTGCCTCTCACAGAGTTAATTTTTTTTCCATAGTGTTTTCATAATGTTGAAATAACATTCTTCTCTTTTAGCATCTCCTACATTTTCTTGGAGATTTCGCAGCCACAGCAAAAAAAAAAAATACCTTTCTAAGCAGTGTTTTCAATTATTTCTAAATACTGTTTTCAGTTTTTGATAACGGTTTATGTAGACTTGTCTCCAGTGGTTAGTTTTGATGTTGTTCTTTTTTATAGTGTGTAAAAAAAAATTGGATCACTTAGTACCCTATATTTCAGCATAGGGAGAAAAAATAGAACTTTGGAATGGTGGCATTTGCAAATACATATTGACTAAGCATTTGATTTTATCTGTGATTGTGTTTCACAACATCCTGTCTGCTCCTTAAAAAATTATTTTGTAAGGAGTTACTTGTGTACCATTCCAACTTCCTTTGTGGTTGTTTCCCCCAGTTTTGTAGCCCTTGGCATTTTGAGAATGCCGATAGAAGATGGGTTAATTTACTAACCATGAAGCTATAAACGTAACAGATGACCAGTAGGCTTTGTATGAAACCTGTGATTAATTCCTTTATGGCTTTATAACTTTGAGTCATTCAAGCATTTCTTAGATCAAAAATAGAGATCATAGACAACCAGATCATAGCGGTCTGTGGCCAGTTTATATTTGGGGAAATAGTGGTTAGCTCAAGCTCAAAGATGTAGACATTAGATCTCAGCTTCTGTTGTCAACAAGAGACTGTGAAAACAAGATATGTACAAATTGCCGATGATAGTAGAAAGAGCTATCATTTTCTTTTCCGAGCCCAGCAGTCAGTTAAAATATCTTGTTGCTGTAGAGTATAAACCAGCTGAAAATTTAGACAAAAATCTCTGCAAATACTTCCAAAACTGGAGAGATCAGCAGTTTTCTTAGGTAAAAGACAAACAAAGTAATAGATATTGATTTCTTCTGGCTTTAGACACACACACTGCAAGGAAAAATTGATTTTTATCTGCTTTATATGTTACTATAATGTATCTTGTTTAGTAGTGGATATGAACTACATCAAATCATTGATAGTCAAATCATGTAGTCAAAATTTGTCATTGGTACATGATACGAATTCAGATGGTTTTCTTTGGAGCTCTTTCATGTGGAGCTTGAAACTCATCTTTGAAATCAAGGACAAGTTTGATACAAAAGGACAAGTATAAAGCTTACGCCTGCAGCCATATCACGTATGATTTAGCTCATCTTGTAAACCCAGGTCATCAATTATGGTGATTAATTTGGCTATGATCATCTCTAGGGCAAACTGGAAGCCAGTAGATGGCATCCGTTCCTCTTAGCATTTAACCATTTGAGGACTGAAGATTTTGGTCTTCCAGACCTGTGGCATCACGTGTAGAATGAAAGACTTAAGTCCCAGTTGCTGTGTTTATCACTAATGCCAAACTCTTGCAGAAGAGTAAAGGACAAACTAAAAGAAAGAGTGAAGAATCACATGTTTTTTCATTTTTTTCATTACCATTTTTCACTTACTCCTACCAGTCTGTTTCCTCTCTCTATGTTGTGGGTTGTCGTGGTTGAGTTGCAGCCTTAGTCCTAGTTGCTCTGACGTGGTGCATGTCCTGCCATCTCTAAGCCTTTCTCTCCATTTCTGGCCACCCAGGAAGAGCTGAGAGTAGGAGCAGTCCACGTGAGGAACAGGCAATACAAGGCATGTTAGTAAGAAACACGTTAGCTCACAGTTTATAAAGTGGAGATGAGAATGGCAGAAGATTGCCAAGATCGAAAGATTCCTTCGATTGAACTGATCTGAATTCAGCTTTATCTGCATATTGCAGGAAAGTGCTGCTATTGTCTCCAGCTACCAAGACCTCATGGTTTCTAATAAAGCAATTCTTATTCTACTTTTTCTTTTAAACTGGACGGATGGTTTTGTCACTGCCCTCTGCAGGCATTCTACTCCAGGCAGGCCATGCTGTGCTCCGGCCAGAGACCTGAAAAGTTAGTCAGCCTCACGCTATTGACAACAACAATAGTCAAGTACAGAATGTCATTTGATACCCTTCATAAAATTCCATGAGCAGCATTATAATGAGTTTGTCAGTGTTACGAATCATCTCTACCTGAAAATAACAATGGCGTAGGATTCTTCTCCGCTTCAGAAAATACGAAGATCCCACTTACCAGAGTGAAAGATCGTTTCTATTAGGTAGGGCTTTCCATTCTCAGGATGTTCCTGTCATTAACACCTTTCGGAACATCACCTTGAGGATCTAAGTTCTTCCGACAGCATCTTCTACATTTATTTTTAGGATGTGTTTAACCTGATCTGCGCATGATTTTCAGGTGGAAGACTTAAATTTCAATGCCTAAGAAAATACCATGATTTTGTATTCTGATATTAATCTGTTGAACAGAAGAATGGATTTTTTCCAGAGGCAAATACTAAAAGCTTCCATTGGGGAACATCTGCGTCCAGCCCACAATATTAGAGTACAATTTGTGAAATTCAGCCTAATATTCATAGTGTTGCTTCAGTTTAGTTCCTGCAGCATTTGTTATTGTTCTTAAGATAATTAAAAGTTTCTTTGAGCTCCACGTTCTAATTTTAATGAGGGCAAGCATTAAAGACCTCACAAGTGTTACCATCCATTCTGGAAATTAATTTGCAACAGATACTGAAGAAACTAAAGAAATCTTCTATCAAACATACAAGTCCACACAGTGCCAAGAAACTCAATATGGAAAGGTCGCATCTTTTGTTAAGAGCTCTGCAAGGTGGCTAACTGCCACAAATTCGTCAAGTATTGTAACTTTTTTTTAATCTGTTTTGTTTAGTCAAGGCCAGTTCAGCCTTGCCCGGACTTCTGGAATTGCGCATTCCTTCTTTCTCGAGATTTGGTTTTAGTGAATGATCCTTTTTCTTATCCTCCATATATTTTGCCGTGCAAGTGCGATTACAAGAGACAGGTGGATTATTACTCCTTAAAAAGAATTTAAAGGTACTTAAAACCAGCTAATAAAATTCTGAGGAAACTCACCTCCTCAGGGAGACCTGTTCAATATGCTTTTTCTTCAGCGTGACAGCTGGCGGGGGGGGGCTGGTGGTGTGTGGTGGAGGAGTCTGCAGCCGTGTTAGGCTCGCCTCCAACAAGGTGACTTTTGGTGATCGCTTTGCAACTCGTGACTCTGGTTTTAGTCCTAGGCTGCGAACGTGCTGATATTTTTCCTATTCCAAACCAGAAGTGATGGTGAAAATAAGCCTGGGTGGTTCTTTATAGAGGGGATTTTTGTTAATTATTTTGAGATCCTTAATACCTAACTGATCTGTAAATAGTGCAACAAATCTTCACTGACTATATTAAGAACCAACCACTAACAAAAGTAACAAAAAATACTGTTCAGATAATATTGCCACTATAGTATTAATGCTATAGGGGAAATGAATCCACATTCAGCCAACCTGGAATGAATGTGGCAGTCAGGGTGCTATGAATATAAAAGGAAATTAGCAAACTTGGCTTGTTCAAAAATAGAAGAAAAAATATACAGTTTTTTAAAAATTTGTGTTTAAATTACATGTGTGGTGTTGTGTTTAAAAATGAAGTTTAAAAATGTTAATTGTTCCAGATCCCAACAAAGGGAAAGAAATTATTCATTGCAATATGTAGAGCTCAGTCAGGATCCCCCTTGTGTTTTGTAATAAGAAAGCCAAATTGCCTGAGCATTGCACACTTCATTTAGCTTTTCTGCAATTAAAAAATAATTGAAAAGCTCTTTTATTGCAGCAAGGCAGAGAGAGACGGTAAGTGCTTTGAATGCAAAGCATTTATGTGGTAAGGTAAAGAATCTGTCGAGAGTACAAAGATCATCCCGGAAAACAACATACGTTATTTTTCTTATTTACGTAACTCGATCTACAGGCCAACTCACTACTGGAAAACACATAATGTAGGAAAAAATTATAAACCAATATTTTTATTTTCAGTTTTCAGAAGTGGAATGCATCTAAAACTGGTCTGTCTTGTTTTTCATCTTATTATGACACTTAGCCACTTCCCTAATAAAGAACCCATTCCTGAAAGCAGCACAGCTAATTACATTTTATTGTTTAAGGGTGCAACTGGGATTAAGGGCGCTCTCGCAAGAGGATGGGTCTGTGTTACTTTGCCCTACGAGCCCATGTAAATGGACCTATGTTCATTTTGAAGCTATATAAATGTTGTTAAAATTTTCTGTATATGTAGTCTAGCAAAAAAAATTGTAGCTTAATTTTGCCAAACTCCAACCCCTGGAGGTGGAGAAAGGAATACTAAAATGAGACTGTTTCATTGGTGTTTCTGAAGTCTAGAGATTTGCAAATATATTCCTGGTGCGGTTTTCATGGTATTTTTAGTTGAGGATAAAGCTTGGTTATCCAATGTGTATTTTTATTTTCTGTTGTGTCCTATGGATTCTTCTTCAAGAACATTTTTCCCTTCCACCATCCTCATCCCAAAATACTTTTACTTAAAAATTCAGCTGTGTTTTAATGTTGGAGAGAGCACTCTAAAGAAGTCATGTTCATATACTTTAGGAACTTTGTCCTTCAGTGACAGTATGTATTTCCTCAAATATTTGTACCCTGTATTTTATTTGGCATATGTTTGTGAACTGTGTTGGCAGTTGAGTATCTTTGATGAACAGTGAAGAGGTATGTCTTTTGAGTAGTGTTTATAAAAGGCTGATAAACATGCAGTCAGAATTAACATTTCAGTACTTCTTTTGTCTTATTTAATTCAACTGAGATGTTAAAACATATGTTAGTTTCCCTAACTGTTTTGGAGTGCTTTGATCAGATGGAATCTGATACACTACAGTATGAAGAACATGAAGATTTCTTTTTTTTTTTTCCTTAAAGCTGCCTTTGCTTTTTCTAAAAAAAAATTTTTAAGATAACTAAGCAAATGTTTATGTTATGAAAACAGAAGTTGGTTTGGGGTTGGTTTTTTTTTGAAAAAAACAGACGAGCATAGTCAAATATTCCTGAATAGTTGGATAGTCAAACAAATCCTAAACTAATATCCATTTAAGTTCATTAGAATATTGAAATACATTCAACACCCTTTTTTAGGGAGCACAGTGTCTGTTGGACTTCTGTATGTCAGTATCAAACATTCATAATTTTCCTTAAATTTACCAAGTTAGAAGATGAGGCATAAATAGAATTTGTAGTGTCAAGCCTGACCTTTCTCTTCTGCAACATAATCTGAAAGTATCTTTTCATCAAAGTAATGTCTATTTTTTCAGGGAAAGATACCAGTTATTTTTTATGTCAGTTACGTATTTAAGGAAGAAACTAAAAACTGGCTAAAAACGTGGAGAAATCAGTTACTTCTTTCTATTTTTGTAGAACTGGTTATGATAACTGAGGCATTTATTTGAGAAAGCCCAAAGAAGATTGAAGAAGCTTGGTTTTGTTAAAGATGTGCCTTCTTTAGTGATGCTGAACAGGCTGTTGTCTACAGCTGTGCAGAACTGCAGTTGGGAATGAGACATGAGCACCAGTATTGTATTCACTCTAAACTGACGGACTAAAACCTTAAAAGTACGCATGCAAGAAGTTGACCATAGCTGAGCTGCTTATACTGATCTTCTCTGAAAGTTAGTGATTATCAGCATTTGTAAAGTTGTATCACTTTAACTACATAAAGCTATCTACTTAAACCTATGTGTACTTAAACTGCATTAGCCCTTGCTTGCACTGATTTTGCTGAAGTCAGGCTGTAGTCACGAGTTTCCTTCCTAGGCATGTAAAGTTAGTGTCAGATGTTTTAGTAGTGCAGCTGGAAAAAATAACAAAAAAGCCAGGTATGGGGGCAATTTCATCCTAGAGGGTCTATTAGTTCTGTAATGTTTTCATGGTATAGCAAGGGTCATCTTCATTTTGTCCGATTAGCCTAAGGCAGTACACGCGTGAGTCTTTTGCGGTAAACTCACGCTGGCTAGGTCACTGGCTGGGTAAGAACAGAGGACTTTTCCTTCATATAGTTGAGACTCAAATAAAAATAAAGTACATTAAGAATAGGGCTCTCATCCAGCTCTAGAAGACAGGCAGACATGAACGTCTGCATGTTTGTGTCTGGGTATGGAAAGTCCTTGCAGATGGCTGCTCTTTCGTGATATGACAGATTTTCTTTTCCTGTTGACTTAACACAAGATAAATAGGATTCTTAAATGTTTGGTGGTGGTATGCTGCAATACTGAATCAAACATCATTCTCTCAGCTGCAAAGATTTAGTTGTGGCTGCCAGAAGCTGTGGAGCAGAAGACCCATTCTTATGGGTAACATCACTATTTGTGTATTCATTTGTAGCAGTCTCCTTATATATCTGCAGTAGATTTTCTGTATTGTTGGTTTTGCCTGGAGGGCTAGTCATACATATTTTAATTGTCTAAAATTCATGCCAGCTGTCAGTCAAAATTTTTCAGTACCTCTTAAAAACAAGTTTTTTGATCGGTGTTTGGTTGGGACCCTCCACTTGAGAAGATCATTCTCTACTCTTCTCAGAAAGATTTTTGACCCTGGCCAAAAAATGTTCTGTTTTATGAAAAATTGAGAGCATAATAAATCCTGAGGTATGTAGGATATCCTTCATCTAACCTTCATGACACCCGTTGTGTTCAAGAATAATGTTCTTTTGTATGTGCTTGTCCAGGGCTTGTGTGAATAAGCCTATAAAAAAATTGGAATTTTCCTGTGCTACATCAACCCAGAGATTTGACATATGTAAATTACCACCTATAAGAGTATCTGTTTATGATTTTCCTGTAGAAAGAAATTAAGCAAGACACTGCCTTTAATTATAGTTGCAATTTCTTTTTCACTCTATTAAATCCCGTAGCTGTGGTCTTCTGTTAATTATGTCCTTTCTCAGATCTCACTCACTTTACTTTTAGACCTATCAAAATGATGGTTAATTGATTCAGTTTTTGAATTCATTACCTCTAACTTGTGTACTCTCATTCACAGTATTTACTTTTCTAATGCAAATGAATTTGTCAGGTTTTTTTCTTGAGCTGGACTAAGAAACACTCATAAGTAATAGCAACATTCCTTAGAGACTCTATTCACCTTATGCATTTGTTTGGATGTTTTTCTTGATATGGATGTTGGACTTTGAAGTCAATTTGCTAGTGAAATTTTGCATTCTCAAATTCTCCAATAGTAATTCTGGCAAATAGCAAGGCAAAGTTAACTTTGGACACAAGGAATCCCTGTAAAATTGAAAAAACCTTTTCGTTCTTACCTGGGAGTTGGTATTTAGGTGCATGTTGTCTAATGCTGCATTTTTAGCGTTACAGCATTTCAGAAAGCTGGGTGCAGGAATTTCTCTTCCGGCAGTGCACAGCTGTGCGCTCATTAAAATGGAAAGAGGGATTGTTTCTATGGCTGTTGTGCTCTGAACATGGCAGCTACCCCAAAGGCCCACGAGAGTGGGATTAGCCGAGGACAAGTTGGAGGGTTTGCAGCAAGTGAAAGCTGACCTGCAGGCAAGCACCCATATGCAAGTGCACTTGTTTGAGCTGAAGGGGTTGCTGTGATCATCTGCTCCTGCTCTGCACTCTCTGCTAGAAGTTATTTCCCCTTCAGGTCTGCTAGATGAGCCTCTGGTAGGACTGTTATTTAACCACCCTGTTCACAGTTGGTATAATAGCCTTTTGTTAGCCCTTCTCATTGAACTCAAGTCAAGGAGTGGTCACCAGTGCAGGTAACTCAGTGAGGGGCTGATGACAAGCAGTTCCCAGTGGTCTGGGTGAAATGTGCTCTAGTAGGCACAGCAGGAACCAGCAGATGTATTGGAGAAGTAATGGTCTAGTGTCTTACCACTGTTGAGTAGCAGCTTCTGACTCTTTGGCTATTTCTTTGTGTGAGAACGACATTATCAGTATTCTGAATATATTGCTGTTTGTTCAATAATGGAAAATCAGTTGAAACATTTGGACAATTTACCAGTATGGAAGAACAATGCAACAGCAAAGAACATTCACTATCTTGAAAGGAAGAAAAAAGTAGGATAGGAGGGTAAAGCATCTCTGAACAGAAGGAAATGATAGATTTTTTTTATTATTTAAAAAAAAAAAAAAGCTTTCAAAAATACCCAGTAGATGAGCCATGATCAGTTAACCTTTAACATGATACTGGTCTGTTTCTTGAGTCTTGGGAAGGTAGTTTGGTTTTTTTGCATCTGTAGGGCATAAAGTGATAACTAAGTACATCCTTGCATAGTTTATTATCGGTGTTAATCTGAAGCCTGTAAAAATTGATAATGTGTCTTTATGTTTTATAAGGGAAGTCTGTGTGTCAACTGTAGTGTCAAGGAAGGGGAAGCAATTTTTCTGGGTACATTAAAAACCTATTGAAAATGAAGATTACATTAAGGAAAGACTAATAAGAATTGAATAGCTAGTTTGGATTCATGCAGTTGTGTCAAGATTAGAGGAATGTTTAATAAACTCTTGCTTGCTTTTTTTTTCCAGAAATCCTGCCAGAAACCTGTGGACAAATACATTGAGTATGATCCTGTTATCATCTTGATTAATGCTATTTTGTGTAAAGCACAAGCATACAGGCACATTCTTTTCAATACAAAGATAAATGTAAGTTGTTATGCCCCTACCCTGTGACTTTTTTTGGTTAAAGATATATTTAGGTTTGATAAGTTGATTGTAATAGCTGTACAATTTTAGAGACCGTTCTCCTGCCCTTCCCCCAGTTATATCGTGAATACAACACATGAAATCTCAAACTCCAGCTGTTGCTAAGAAAGTTGCTGTCTCCACAGTAGTGATACCATAGTGCCAGCAAATACAGCAGTCAATCTTACATGTTAGAGGAGAAGAGAAGGAACTGTATGGAACTGTTCTTACAGTTTTCTACGCTCTCTAATTTGCCTATTATGTTAATTGATGTTAAAAGGATGATGTTCTACACTACAGTGAAAGACCTAATTTAAAATTGATTTTCAAATTAAATTTCTGTTGGAAACAATTCTCTCTGAAATTAGCTATAGTAGCATAACATACCATATTAACAATACTATAGCAATTAAACCTACTGTACTAATTTCTCATGTGAGTTTCTTCCTGAGTAATTAACCATGCCCTCAAAACTATAGAAAAAGATAGGAGCTTTCACGTGAAACATTGTTACGTAGTCAATTTAGTGTGCCAGACTGGCATGTAGAGGTGCAGCTTTTCTGACAGAATTGCATATTTTTACTTTAAGGATTGATTTCCCAGGAGAGGGAAGCTAATCTACAGCAAACTATCCAAGCATAAGTGCATGCTGTGTTCATGTTGATACCTCTTGGCTGGTCCAGTGTTAAGCAATGTAGATAAATATACTCGCCTCGTCTTTCAAGCATAAATCTGTCTACAGATTTTTTAATTAATTCAATGCTTCTGGAGACTGGTAGTGATGTTTTCCGTGAGGCTTCTGGAAGAACTATTCCATCTGTGGAAATTTCATTTATTCAAATAAATTGAGTTGAATTTTAAACTGGCTTAGCCTGTGCATGTATGTGCAATTGGCATAACCAGTCTCTAATGGGAAAAGCAGAATCCACGCACAGCAGTTGCATTGGTTTATTTACATCTGTATAAAACCAGAGTTCACCTGGCATACACGCTGGCTTATAGACTGTTTAATGTGGAAACATGCTAACTATTGGCCCTCACGCCATCATTTTTGCAGTCACTTTAGAGGATATTTTAAAGTTTTGTTTGGTTATATTGCTCTATTTATTTTTTGTACCTCACCCTTATCTGAACTAAGAAATGGGTTTGGTATAACTACATGACCAGTTTCTTCTGATGGAGATTGTCCCAGGGGAAAAGAGAAACAAGACTATTTAAACCAGTTCACTGAATGGAGCAGTTGCCCTTAAACTGAAATTTTGGAGAGCATAATTGTACTAGCTATGGCACAATTTTCTTGTTATATTCCTAACTGAAAGAGCTTTCCCAATTTTAAAAAAGCATAGAGCGGGCTTCAGAAACCACAGTTATATACCTTCCTCTGTATGGAACTGTTCATGCAGTTTTCTACACCCTATAATTTGCCTATCATGTTAATTTTAAAGGGATGATGTGCTAAACTAGTGTCTCCACGAAAGTAATTTGCTTACATTTCTAAACAAAATTTTGTGTATAGACGTTGAAATGTATTTTAAATACCAATTTCATACTAATGCTTTTATTATTCTTTCATTTACCAGATTCATGGGAAGCTCTGCGTATTTTGTTTGTTATGTGAAGCTTATCTCAGGTGGTTACAACTACAGGATTCAAGCCAAAATACTGATCCTGATGACTTAATCAGATATGCCAAGGAATGGGATTTTTATAGAATGTTTGGTATAGCTTCTTTAGGTAAGATCAATGATTATTTCATGTCACTATCTACTCTTCAAGCGTTGAATAGCTTCATGAGTCTTTCAACAAGCCCATATTCCACAAATGAGTACACAATGGATGTCATATCCGACACAGTATGGTTAAACGATTATACACATACTTTCTACCTTGCCTTCATTTAATGCAAATGCATATTTTGATCCTGATTACAATTCATACTGATATGATCAGCATTAGATATCAAAACACTGAAAAGTGGCAATATTTAGAAATCTTTGTCTGAAGCCATTTACATAGTTTGAAGACTAATGCAGAGCTCAGCCTTATTCCATATTTCATGTTGACTTCAAGGTTTATAATTCATTAAGGTGATAAAACATTAAGGATGATCCTTACAGAAGTAAACAATAATTGAGAAAAGCTGTATCTGTGGTGGTTTTTTTTAAATGAATACACAAAAATACAGAGCAGTGTCATCGCTGGTAAAGAGTAAATGCTTCTGTGCTCTAAGATGACATTTGAAGGCAGGGGACGGTTTTTGTTTTATTCTGGTTAATACTTTTATTCTCAGACTTCTTCTGGTGATAGTGTTTAAATCAAGCCTGCAGACTAAAACTAGTATTTCCTTTAGACATTCAGAGTTTAACTTAAGTCATTTATTGTCTAATGTTGCTCTAAGTAGGCTTTCATAACATGTCAGGAAAAATGTAAGAACTCATTTTTCAGCAGAAATTCATCTATTACAGTTGTCATGAGAGTTGCTTTGACATCTGCATTAATTCCTGTGTTACACAGGGAAGCGGTGTCAAAAAAAGTCTAATAGCTCAATGATATTTTCACCCTGGTGTTCTTTCTCGTGCTGGATGGAAAGGGTTCATTGCTGGTGACTTTTTCAAAGAAAACAAGTATGGATTTTGTTTTACAGGCTAACAGACAGTTGGAAAAAACCTCACCTTTTGTTAAAAAGGAAAATTAAAGAGGTTCTTATGCTAAAATTCCTGTAGTGTATGGCATCAGAAATTATGACAATCCTACAGATAGAATTCTGTGATAGAATTATTCTGAATATCATGATACTGAATTAGTTTACATAAGTAACAGTAATATTTGCCTATTCAAATGAACACAGGAGGTGGAGGACATGGTCATATTTGCGTATGTATCTTAAATAGCAGTGGCTCAGTTGCAGCTGGGACACGTCATTTCACTGAAATTCATCCAGAAAAGGACTTGACTTTGGTACTTCATTTTGTCTTTCCAACTCCTCTTATTTCTCTTAGAACAAACTTCATTTTTGGTTGGCATTTTTATTACCTTATGGTGGATGAGACCAGAGATGCTGAAAACAAAGTCTGACTTCATTTTACTTCTCAAAGCACTACTGTTGTCCAGCTATGGAAAGCTTTTGCTAATTCCAGCTGTTATTTGGGAACATGACTACACGCCTTTGTGCCTTGCATTTATAAAAGTGTTTGTCTTGATATCAAACTCTCAGGCAATTAGAGGTATGGTTTTGTTTTTTTATTGCTACATTATTTGTATAGAATTTTTGTGTGTGAGAGAATGCAGCTGTTATAGAAGTCATTATTTTTTTTAATTGGTATCAGATCAGACACTGAAATAGCTCTAGCTTAAAACTGTGTTATTTAGACTTTATTAGAAAGTGAGTGAAACAAAACACTTTAATAAAAAAAAGAAAAAACACCTCATCTCACCATCATCTCTTTGTATATGCTGTATTATATCCATCAGTTAGAATTTAAGACAATTTATCGTGGATCACTGAAACAGAATAGAATTCTTTGTGTGTCTGGAAAATGAAAATTTCATGTTAATTTTATGCATAGCTTTGGAATGCAGGCTTTTAAAAGATTTGTCCGATTTCTTATACATACAAATTAATATGAATTCTCATGTGGTTTCTATGATCTTCTGAAATGGTAAGTGATAAATTTGTTCTGTTTTCTTTTGCAGTTACACTGAACTTGAACCGAATGCTCCCTTGGTTGGCCATCTTCTTTGGATTAACTTTGGAAAATGGTGTGGTTTACTTGTTCCAGAAAATGGGGTGGGATGTTTGAAACGTCAACCCAGATCTGAAGAAATACCAACAACATGATGATCACTTTCTAAGAATCATGTCTGCCAGCAGGCTCCAAGAAGGTGATAGGTAACAAAAATTTGCATTAGTGGTGAGTGTAGACAGTTTTAGGATGAGTTAAAATGAGAAACTTTAGAAGTTTGTGGTGAGCCATAAAACTTCAGCCTTAGCTTGTTTATTTTGCCATTAAAAAATACGAATGTGTCACTATGCGAATAGCTTTACAAATCTGGCTACATAGCTATGGCTGTAACAAAAAAGGTATACTAAAAAAGTTCAGCACTGCTACCAATCACTGCATTTTGTCAGAAAGAGGAGGATGAATTGTTCCCTTAAGAGAAAGGAAAAGAGTCAGTGGAAAAATGTAAAAGCCAAAATTGATATTTCTGCAAAAACAGATTTTCAAAGAGAGAAGTGAACATGTGCAAGCATTTTATTACAGAAGAGTCAAGTATTGCAGAGTCAAACTACAGTGGGAAAACTAAGTTGCATTCTCTGGAATGTTTATCTAATGATCCAAAATAATAAATTAACTAGTTCTAGAGTAGTCTCTAGGAGCTATAGTTTTAACTGGCTTGAAATTTTATGTGATCTCATAAATGCTGCTGCTTTGATCTGAAAGCTGAAAAGAGACTGAAAGGGCTGTGATCCCCAGCATACAAGGTTGTTTGGAGTACTGCGGCTTCTGCATTTAACATTAAGCCACATCCCCCGCAGCCAGCCCTCATCTGGCAGCAGGTTTAGTGGAAACAAAAAGTGAAGTATGAGGCTGGTTGTCAAGAGAGTAGTACTTGTTAGGAAAAATAAAAGAAAAAACAAAACAAAATGAAAAGCATGTTTAGGCCTAAATTAGTGAACAAACATCATACAAGTTCTGCACCTTTTTCCCCAGCAGGCAAAGAAAGGGCTAGACGGCCCACAAAGGACCTGGCAGAATCGGTTTCCACAAGACAGTAATTAGGACACAAATCTACTTCTTTTGTGCAGACCAATTTCCATTACGTTCCATACAATATTTAATTCTCCTGCTTCAGTTCTGGAAGGCTGTGCTATCTGTAGGTACTACTTCCATTCTTCATTTTCCTCAGATACAGTCTCTATCTGTGTTTTGCAAAATGCATCAAATAACATTTTGCAACATCTTCAAGTTAATTCCAAACAGGTTTAGAGTAAGTCTAGATAATGACACAGAAGACATCAGACATGTTTGTCTGATGCAACTACCCATGCCACGCTAAATTATTTGGTCAGAAAAGCATATGTTTACTGATCCTATTTTAATAGGTCAGACACTGACACCACTCATGCTATTTGTGTTAAATTTGACATCTTTCTGAGCATATGACGGTATGGCTAGAAAAGGCAAAAAAAAAACCCAAATTGCATATCTTAAGTACATGAGACAGTTTAGCACTGCAACTGCCTGAGTGAGCACATAGTTGTGAGGGTGTATGAGGGATCCACCTCATACCTGGTGTGAATCACTGGACAGACAATTGAGTGTAGGTGTGTAGTTGCTCACTGGCTGAGCAGCAGCTTTGACAGCACAGTATTTAGAACATGCTTTGCTTTATGTAAGTAGATTTGGGGAGATATTTCAACCCCAAAAGCTTATTTTAAGAACAGTATGTTGCCAAAGGTGCTTTGACTAGTGCTGGCCCGACAACACCAGCACAGAGCGTTGCAACAGAGACTGCAGGGTGAGAGGTTGCAAAGGGAAAGAGCAGCATATCTGTTAGAAAAGCTTCAGGGATGCTGGTCAGGCCTGCTTTCATTTTCCTCCTTCACCTTCTGCCTTGAGTTTAAGAGGGAGTGAAGCTGTGCTGCAGCAGAGAGGATGACAGGAGAATATGCACTAGGAAAGTGCTGGTGCCCGCTGAGCCAAAGCTGGTTTGTTATTGTAGTTGTCGTCTGGCTTTTACCCAGCTCTCTGTTCATCTTGATATGACCTTACTGCAGCCAGTAAAGTTTCTCACCATTCTGTCTCTATTCAGGAAATGTACATTCTTTCTACTGCCAATTTTATTTTTCTTATGATGTAACAACAGTGCTTTGGTTTGTTCCTCTTAGGTTAGATTTTTTCATTTTTTTTTTTAAATCTTGTGGTTATACACAAAAGATTTTTTTTTTTTTTTCAGAAATTTCTCCCTTATCTACTCTGGCACTGGTTTCAGTCTAAAGGGTGAGTGAAGCCCATTTAAGTGTGACTAATGCAAGGGGAAGATTTTGGCATTACATGTAATATAGATTTTACCTAGTCAGCAGTAAAATTGTAAATACAATGTATGTAAATTTTGTTTGGGAACAGTTTTCTTAAATTAAAGTTTAATTGTAATTAAAAAAAATTGATTTCTGGACATTTTCTGAGTTCTATTCAGAAGACCTGGAATGGACATTAACATATTCCGAAAGTAGAAATGCTTGTCTGTGTCATGTATGCCAATAATATATCAGTTACGCACTCTGTAATGCTATCAGGAGCCACCACTGTCCTTGTGCAACTTTGAAGATGGAGAAGAAAATGAAGAGCTACAGAGCTGTGGAATGCAAGCAGGTGTTGTGCGGGTGGGCAGTCCTTCAGAGCCATCATTACTGTCTAGTAATGTGGGACATACTGCCTTGTGTGGTTTTATGGCTATTCATTTACCAGAACTAACATGACAAATACACTACTATTTCATAAAACAGTAGGAACTTCAGGATGCCCTCTGTGTGTGGGCATGCACGCGCGCACGGATCTGTGTGCATTTTTTTGCCTTTGGAAAAGGATTCTATATGGTGCTTGAGAGAGAACCGAGATTATGTTAAGATCCTGCCTGTTCAAAAACAAGTCTTGCTTTGATTCTTTTTTGTCTTTTGAGCTCCTTTCATAAACTCTTTGTAATGAAATAGTTATTGATGTATGACAAATAGCCTGCCCTTTCTATATATCTTCAGTTGCTCCCTTAACTTATGGGAAAGGATTTACTTGGGTTAAAATACAACAGCCTGCAGATGAACCCATGTAAACTCTTTGAGTTTTGCTTGGAGTCAGAAGGGTTATCATGGGCTATGGGAAGTTTGTGGGCCTATGGAGAAAATTCTAGAATCCTGTCAGATGAAGTGCACAGAAGAACCAGTGGTGTTATTCAGACTCGGGTTGAGCAACTGTTTAGTGATTGCACAGTGGGAGCTGGGAACTTTAACTGGGACCATAGATCAGGTAACAGGTATTTAGAAATTACTCAATATAAAATTGGGGAATTTGTGTATAAGCTAGGAAGGGGTTAAAAGAATGTAGGTGTCAAGCAGACTTATACAAAATTAAGAGCTGAGAAGACTATAAGGGGACAGAATGTCAAGAAAAGTTAATATTTAAGAAGAGATGCAGTATAGATGAGTGTATGATTAGGCAAATATACAAACATCCTACTCCTAAATTTTCAAAGGATGAATGTGAAGGAAGATTATTATTTATTGTAGACATTTTTGTAATAGTCTAAGTGATGATATGGAATGGCAAAGGACGTCTTCCAAAGAGTAAAGTCTATGAGTTTCCTTAGAAAAGTCACTCATTACTTCAATGGTTTGCACTCCATCCTTGAAATACACTTTTATGAGAAGGATTACCAATTGCAGAGAGATAGATTTAATCACTGTGAATAGGAAGAGCTGTGCAACAGCAGATCTTCTCCCTTCATTCTGCAATAGTATGCGTTGCATTAGGTTGTGGTGGTGGAAGCAAGGGCTACTACCCTCGTGACATCGTGCAAGTACAGACAAGCGAGTCCTTTCTTCCACAAGTCGTGTCTCAGGCATATAAACTGCCATTTGTTAGCCCAGTCTTCACCGAACTGAAAGTAAAATAGGACATCTGCACTGGAAAACTATTAGCAGCTGATTTCTCATAAAACAAGAAAGCCATTGTTTTTCAGGAGCTTGCATGCTTTTGCAATCCATCAGCTGTTCCCCAGTTGGGTAGTGTTAAGCACCACAGTGCCATCTGGAGTTGAAAAGGAAAGCACTATTGTTTCCAAAACGGGAAGGAACATAAAAGCAACGTAAGTGTGTATTCTTTGATTAATTTTTGTTTTGTAAAATTACAAATTCAAGCTTTTAAAATTACCATTCATTTTCAGTTTGAAGAAGTGTTAGAGTGAAGTTAGTGATGAAAAACAGGTCACAAAATACTTGTTTTGCTGACTTGGGATCAAGGTCAATTCAATATATGCACCATGAAAGCTATAAAATGCAAATTATTTTAGCACAGCATCTCTTTGTTTAAGATATAAAGAGTCCTGCAAGACGGGATTATTCTGAGTAGCCTTGGTGAGCTCAGAGAAAATCCATGTTGCAAAAGACATAGTGAATGCATTCATTCCTCTACTGCTAAAAATCAATAGGAATTTTGTGGCTGAATTAATTTGAAACCCAGGTTGCTGCAGTTAGAATTTGCAGGAAGGTGTATATAACGAGATTCCTGTTTTCTCTCCTGCCTCTTTTAATGCTGTTCTGACCTTCTTAGTCTTTCCAATAACGCTTACTATATTACTGAGGTGGTTAGAAAGAAGATCTGAACATGAGGAGCTTTGTAAAATCTTTTTCCTAGACATGATCTGCTGTCCTAAATTTGTAAAGCTCTTTGGAGCCCTGTATAAATAAATGGCAGGTCTACAAAGCAGCTGGAAATACTACCAGTGATGTTTTAATTGCTGTTCATTAGGATAACAGATACTGTTTGGGTTTGTTAGGGTTTTTTTCCTGGGTAAAAAACGTGGTTTAAATTCTTTTACATAGTAGCATAAGAGTGTGAGTTCATACAGTTTGTACATGTACTGGCTGCTGCAGAAATAAATCCGGATGACCCCCATAATTTCTTATAATCCCTAACTCTAATTTTGAGTACATTTTTGTGCAAAATAAATGTTTCCATAAACTGCACAGAAGTGCCTGCCATAGCTATCTGAGCAGGGGAGTGGGGACCTGAATTAAGACCTGAATCCTAATCCTGGCTATAAGACCGACTACTGCTGCTACCTTGAGCAAGTCATGTATGTGGCTCCATAAAATGATTGTACCTCCACCGTCACAGGAAGATTAATTTGTGGATGTCTGGTTAAAAATATGAAAAGCGTTAAGTCCTCTCAGCTGCAGGTTGTTGGGAGTCGGTCAACACCTTGATACTGAAACAGACATGCCAAGGGCCAGAGAATGTGAATATTGTAGGTGACATGTTTAAAGAAGTCTTCACTGTTACGTTAAAGGGAAGATTTAATTCTGACCCTTGCTGGCATACAGTTCTATAAGATACATATCCGAAGACTTTTAGATGTAAATTGTGAATCTCTTACTGTGAATTTTAAGTTACTGCAGCTGCTGTATGCCTAAATAAATAAGAAATTAGTTAAACTGAGAGAGGAGAGACCTAGCACATTAACCGATCTTACTTTCAGCTATCTGAAAGGAAAATTAAGATATTTTATTTGAGAGTTTGAGGCTTTGAGGTAGAGGCTTTTCCGTAAAAATTATTTTTAAAAAATAAATTACAAACTGTGAGTATCTTTGCAGTAAATGAATCCAGTAACATTGCACAAACTGAAACAAGAAAACAAAATCTCAGCAACACAGAAGCACTTTTACTCACCTTGCATTCTCTTCTCAGAACAGCTAATTCCCTCTGTAAGCATCCGTGGGTGTTATGTTTATAGTGATTCCCAGCCACGCTTACTGTAGCCCATCTATGCTGTCATACACGCAGCGCTCCTAAACTTTGATCCCTTCTTTGGTCTCTCACTTCACTTCCAGTATAACGCTTTGGTTCTAACCCTCAAAGCCACTAATGTATCACGTCTTGGCTACAGCAGAGATAGCATCTCTTTCTCTCAGTAGGACTACGGCGTTCTTTTGATCGCCAGAAATCAAAAGTAATCAAAAGTCATCAGAAGTGTAATAATAACTAGGAATAAAACATTTTCCACTGAGAGCAGATAATAAAGTGCCACATACCGGCACCAGGAAAAATGGCTTGGACTTTGCAGGATAGGGAGCAAAAGTGAACGTATCACTGTGAGCATACTCCTTATTGATTTTTTCAACAACAGGAATCTCTGTTTCCCTATGAGGACATTTCTCCTACTTATGAGTATGGAAATGGCAGGTGGATTGCACAGCAAGGAAAACACAATCTCTTACTCTGTCCTGGGAGAGAGCAAAATGAAAATAAGACTGTGCTGATTAGCAAAGAATTTCTTCAGGAAGGGTCAACATACTACGCAAAACTTTTCCTTTGGAAAAGCAAATTAACTTTGCTGTGGATGAACACAATGGTAGGTATTTGTTTCTCTACATACCCACATGACAAGACTTTTTTGTATTAAAACGTGCATCTTTTCAAACTTCTTTCATTTGAAGTGGATATTTCCCTAAAAACTTTCCTGCTCAATGGAATTGTGCAATTTAGCTGAATGATGTGTATGTGTATGCATATAGATGGAGAGAGGGAAGGTCAATGATATTACAGCCTGTGCATTTTCTGCCTTACCTATGTATGAAATTGTGCAGCTTCTGACCATATAGAGGTTCTACACTGAAAGAAAATGCCACCTGGGAGAAAGGCACCTTATCCTCACAATAGTTTGAGTACTGTGCAACAGGACGGATTGTATCAGTTCAAAAAAAAAAAAAAAAAAGTCATGTCCTTGATAAAACAGCACCAGAATAATGTACAAATCATGTCTCCTTTCCCCTGTTGTTACTCATCTGCTTTCATTTAAAAAGTGCCAGCATGGTGATGCTAATCTAATTCGGCTGCAGGAGCGCTTCGATAGAAAGTTACGAGAGGCATTTTTAATCCTCTACAGTACATCCTGATAGAGGACGGCAAAGCAGGAAGCCCTCGCGTGCGGATCCTTCCTCGCTATAATGGCAGGGTGGAAGGGGCCGTCTGTAATTTCATGCCATTATACCGAAAAGCGCTGGCTCCTCTAAACTCCTCACAGCAGCTGCTCCCGAAGGCTCGGCTCTTTGTCCTGAGCTGGCAGCTGCCTCTGCCACCGCCGATGGGAACAGTTTTGTTTTCACAGAATCGGATGGGGCTAGAAGTGAACTGGGGGGGTCATCTGGTCCTTCCTCCAGCTGTGAGGCTGGGTGGATGCTCTTGACAGATGTTCTCGCTGGCAGGCAGAGATCCTGGCTCTGAGGCACCGAAGCTAAGCCGCCTGTCCTAAATTAGGAGACCTGTCAGCTTTTACTGCATGCAGTGCCAGTTTGGTGCCCAGCTGTTCTTCAACTATGAGCATTTATTCAAACTGTAGAATTTTGTGAAAATACAAGATTTTACTGGAGGACTCCGCTATGAAGATGTTGCCTTTATCTGTTAGTAAGTTTGTGTCCCCTACTTTCATTCTCCAGGTTGCAAGCTTCCACTTCCCTGCTACCCCCTGCAACACGAAAACCCATCAGATGACTCTTTGACTGTAGGACTGCAAAGCATTTAAGACTTTTAAATAAATAAGGCAGGTTCTACCTCTTCAGGTCTACTACAGGCTTCTGGTAAGGACTTAACACACTGGGTTACACACAGTTAAATTGAAACAAAAATACGATCACTGCCTACAAGCGAAAGCGTTTGATTCAGAGAATGAGCACAGTGAATTGAGATCTCTGTTCCTAGAGAATAAACACATCTGTACAAACTCCCTTCTAATTTGCAAAAGAAACTTTAGTGTACATTTCCATGGTCGGCACACTTTTAAGCAGACGCTCTTACAAATTAATGTCTGTGTTAGTAGTGAGATATGTTTGGCTTCTCTAATCCTGATTGACGTATTCTGTCTGTACACACCTGCATTCAGAAGCATGGAAAAGAGTTTTATTCTCTATGAGCAGAAACGACATTGAAAGCCTAGAACAGTCCTACATTTGCAAAGGAAGAGAAAGGACTTTTTCAATGTCTGGGTAGTGATAAGTGGCACAGGGGAAAAAAATCCTATTGTGTAACCACATAAAGCACTGGAGACAAGACAAATCTATTTACATATGAAAACTCAGACCTCAAGCAAATCCTACAGAAAGGGACATGAGACAGGATAAAAGAAATGCATAAAACAGAATTCATTCTTCCCCACAGAGATTACTGCAAATTTCTACCTCTCTCATTTATCATTGAATTTTAATCCTTTATGCAAGCACAATGACGGTCCCCAAAATGCACTACAGCTTTGTTCATAAATGTCTTTTCTCTTCTAAAAATGCACAGAGAGAGGTATAAATTATATAGTGAATAGGCGCTATATATTCCATTTCTCACCATAAGTTATATTGTACGATGCAAGGTATTTAAGGAAATGCTTCTCCAATTTGAGCAACATGACTAAGTGTCAGTCAAAAAGAGCAAAGGTAATTCAAAGATACAAGCCAAGATTGCGCATGATTTGTACATTAGTAAATAGAAGAAAAAGCAATATCGAGAATCTCAGAGAGAATATGGACATGCTGTGTTCATACAGGGTAAAACCCAAATGGTAACGGGATACTGTAGTGCTATGAGAAATTTATTTTCACTCTGATTTGATGTAGTATTTTTCTTTCAGCCAGTTCTGATAAAATGTCCTTCCCCTATACCAAGCAGCTATTTTAATATTTCAGTAGTTTACCTTCTGTATAATGTAGCATATTAAAAAAAAAAATTATCCCATGATATGAACAGCCTGTGATGTTATTTAGTAGTAATGGAACAAGTTAGAAATGTGGTCCTGTTTAAGCTTGTACGTTACCTGTCCAAAACTTTGCATCACTCCTTGTTAATTCACTTCTGCGTGCCCTGCTTGAACTTTCCAATATCTTAAGCAACCCTAACAACATTGCAGGCTGTGAGGGCTTTCAATACAAATAATTAGTGCTACAGGCTTTTGCTAAATTCCAGATTCAGCTAAACTGAAGACACTGTAAAGGGTTGAGAGGAAAAATAATGAAGTGTACTGCCCCTGTCATCCAGGTGCTTTTATAACTGAAGTAACGACCTTATTATGTTGCCTTTTTGTAAATGATTTAAAAGGTTCTGCAGTTTGACAAGTCAGAAGAGTTTAAACAAGAGCCGGTAGGGCTCAGACGGGCAACTTTATTGTTTGTGACAGTTCCTGGTATCCTAAGCCAAAATGAGCTCTCAAACTCTTACTCATGTGTCTAGCCAGATAATCACAGGGACGTTTCTGACCCACGGAAGAAATGCTTGTGATTTCTGAAAGAGAGCAGTTAGCAGTGCGAGGAGGATTGAACTACTTCTGCTAACATGAATTTCAGGCAGTGGTTTGACACAGGATTGAACTCTCTATGCACTGCCAATTCTAAACAATCTGCTTCGGTCACATTCTTTAAAATTCTAATAATCTGTGATTTCCACGGGATTTCTCCTCTCATTTTCAATTGAGGAATTCTCAAAGATTACATTCTTTTAAAGAGATTATCTTAATAATGGCTTAGCATGAATGCATTAAAAATCGTGGCAAAAGTTCAGTGAAAGGCTGAAATAGTCACAAGCCTGCATATTTCAGTCACAAATGGGTTTGTCTCTTTAAATTGCATACCAACCTTATCTGAAAAATGTAAATTCTACTGTTAAAAGCACATTCCTCTGAAATCAGATGTGGGCTTCATTACTCAGGGCTGGTTGTTTCCACATTCATCTAATGAATTTTCCCGAACAGAAAGGATGAAAGGGAGCCAGAAAAATAAGGGAAACGGATTTCTGCAGTGAATACTCATCCCCTCTTTTGTTATTTAAAAACAAATGGCCAAACTCACTGCTGGTGATCTGGAGTGAGAAGTCCCTGCTGATCCTACTGCTTCCTTACAAGGCGTAATAGCTCCGCAAGCTCCAGGCACCAGTCCAGGACACACCAAGCCTCACCTACAGTTTAATCCATCGCATCTGCCCTGGAGAACATCTGGGTTCTGTGGGACCACCTCCATTCTTCCAGAAAACCTCAGCTTGGAGAGTTTGTCATCATGCGCAGACCACTACAGACAGATCCCCCAGCTTCTTTAAGCCAGGGCAGAAACTAGTCTTTGAAGCAGACCCTGGACATTTGCAAAGCTAACTGCATAGTTAGGGTCGCCAGGATCATAGAACAGCCAGTTAGGAAGCCTTGAAATTCACAGAAAATGTTAAAATCATTGTAGGACGGCTGCAAATAAGAGAGGGCGTTAGCTCGTATTACTTTTAACTAGTTTGCTAAGAAAAGGAACAAGGTCATGCAGCGTCGTCTAGAGTTAAATTTAGTAGCTTCAAGTAAACCAACAAAGATAACTGGATGGGGAACGTACATCTGAGGAGTGTCTTCTGCAAAATGCCTATAGTATATGAAAAGGAATACGAACCCCAAGCTACTCTGATAATATATCCTCTACAGGCAAGTATCACAAAACCAGGAGTAAATTCTTTCGAAGTGGCTGAAGGACACAAAGCTGCACGTTGGAGAAGAAAAGACCTGTTGATAGGGTTCCCTTTGGCACATACCCGATTAATCCTTCCATTTCACATTCCTCCCCAGCGGTCAGCTGAACAACAGTGTGGGAATTAGTGCCCCTTGTCCTTAGAACAACCTAATTCCTCAAACAAAATTAATGCCTTTAGCGAGGCAGCGAGGCAAATGTGTTCTTTCCAGCTAAGCAAAACTGTGTACCTGCAACGAATGACAGTAACATGAAAAATACATGACAGGTAGAATATAGCCAGACTTTAAAACAGGTTGAAAAAGGACATGAAAAATCCCCCAAGCTTGTGAGCAGCAAACCTAATGAAACACAGGATCTTAAACAACTTGTGACACAAGACCTCAGCGTCTCCTTCCAAACTGTGCAAACCTCCATCCTCCAAAAGCTCTCTGACAATCCCTCACCACAACCCCCGCACCTTCCAACATCCAACTTAGTCCCAAAGGCAGCGCCTGGGGGGTTCTCTGGGCCCCTTCCCCTTTGCTGCATCCACAGTTTCATCAAGATGCGATGAAGGCTCTCACCTCCTCCTCCTCACACTGCCTATCGGCGCCCAGCACGGGTGCCGCAGAGCGGCCGGCAGCCAGGGGAGCACCCAGATGCTGCTGTTGTGGATGCGGCATGGCCAAACAGAAACAAAAAAGTGAGGTTTACCTGGGATTCTGTCCGCAGAAGTAGCGGTAAGTCTCTTTCCTCCTCCAGCTGCTAGTTTTCTTAAAAGGCTTATAAAAACAGAGCAACTTTCCAACTTCTGCCCTATCAGATGTGGTTTATAGCAAACAGACTAAACGAAAATGCACGGACAGTCATTGCATAAACCTTGGTTCCTAAGGAACCTGACTAAATATGAGGCAAAACCTTAGGTAAGTACTAAGATACTAAGTTGATCAACTTTTTTCATAAAGATGCTGGTGGTTTTGCTATTCTTTTGTTGCATTCAAAATTTTGCAAACCGAATTATTTATAAGAAAATGTAAACTTTTTTTTAAATCAACTTATTTTAGAAATTTGTGCAAAATTATTTTGTTACCAATTAGGAACTGAATTATTATTTACAAATACAATAATTTTTTTCATATTCCTCCCGGTCTTTCAGTTCCATGTGACTGCGCTAGATTTTGTATTAAAAACTCACCTTTAGCGAGCATCTGAAAGATGAGTCCAAGCTACCCGTGCAATTTTGCCCCACCTTTATTGGAAGACTCTTGCTGTGAAGCAACACCAACCTTTTTTACAAGTTATTCAAACCATTGTCTACTGCAGGTTTCACTGCATTACCAAGTAGTACCTTTGAAAACGTTTGCAGTGTGTATTTGAGTACCTCTTGTATGTTATCATGGATTGTTTAAGGTACTGTGCAGCTCTTACACAGTGTTGGAAATAAACGGGAGCGAGCAGCAGTCCTGACTTCAGGAAAAGATCCCTGCTTGGAAGTCCATCCCCACTAAAACGAATAGGGTTGACGGCAAATTCGCTAGTAGCTGAAGCTGGACCTTCAGGCCCTCTGCTATTGCTGCCAGGGCATCAGCCACCTGTTTTGTGGGGTTTTTTTAATGGCACTCTCTGAAGAGTGGAGCGCTTCTTCCAGCTGCTTCTCTTTTTGTAGACTAAGAACATTTCAAAGGGACTAGACGTGATATAATTATGACTGCATGGCTCTGCAGTTGTCATAGCAATAAAATGAGGATGGCGTGTTGTTAAAATAAACCGTTCAAAGACAGTTAACACAGACCTAAGAATTCTTTATTGCTAACCACTTTACTGCATTTGTAGGCCCTTTGGAGAAAGGCCAGTGAATCTACCCATGGTAGGTTGCCTTCCGAACCGCTGTACTTCCAGTTTTCCATCTCTGACCAGCAGGAGCCCAACTGTCCTTATTTCCTTGAAAACCTGCCTTTTCCTGCACCAGCTCAGTACTGGCTAAGCTGGCCACACTGTGCGGGACAGAGCGCTGTGCGGTATTCACTGGGTAGGGAAGTTTTCAATTATACGCTTTCATTATACCCTTAAAAGGTATCCTTAAAAGGTAATGTGTAATACAAGTTGGTGTTACAGAGTGAAAATGGGGAAGGGATTGTTGTTGGTATGCGGTGTGGACCAAGAGTGGCAAGCTTCTGTGGTAACACAGCTTGGTGTGTGTCACGCCTACAACCAAACTCTGACTTGAAGCTGCATGTAACAATTACTCAGTATTTAAGCTTAAGTTTAATAAGCTCTTAAGCTCTCTTCAAAGCAGTTTCCCTACTTCATGTTGTTACCCTTCATGGTGAAGAGATACAGCTCCCAACTGGAACACCGGGCACGGAAATCTGCCTCTGGAGCAACTGCTTTTGACTTTATAACAAATTTACTGTTTTTAAAACCTGTGTCTAGCTAAGCAGTCTTCACAGCATTTGAATTTGCCTTAGGAATATGGACTGTAACTTTGCTCCCATGCAAAATGGTGTTATTAAAAGGAGACAAGGTGCTGAAAACTTAGCAAGTCCTAATAATCCATCCTTTTTCCAGTGAAGATGATGTTGTGGAGTGATGCCTTGAGACTTATATGCTTCTCTTGGTACAACAACTACCAGCCAAACATTCCATGTTCCCCAACTCACAAGCATGCTGCATCAAAATTAGAAACAGAAATCATTCTTTTTAAGTTTCATTTATATAAGAGAAAGTACTGTGAATTTTACTCAAGTCCATTCTCACCAGTAGGACTATTAATGAATGGCACCATGTAAGGATATGTAAAACAGAATCTTTAATTCTCGTAGAGACAGGATTTGCCCCATTGAATTCAAAAACAAGTACAATCCAAGTAAGACAGACAAATAGGAAATTCCCATTCCAAATATAGGCAGGTAAAACCTTTTCCACTGTATTTAAAAACTGCTTGCTTCAATTCAGCGGTGATGACTAGTCCTAGTTTATTTTAGGAGGAGACTGGGAAAGGGGGAGGGTTTTGATTCACTGAAATGGTAAATTAAAATACACACGACATTAAAAAGTTATGCTAAACATCATGCTTTTTATTTTTTGGGCAAGAGCAAGAAAATAGTAGTACTTCAACAGACTAGAAAAAGCCTCATCTAAATACCAAAAGCACAGCAAATTATAGTCAAAGCAAATACATTCTTAAGTCAAAGCATAAAATTGCATGTACATATGTGTGTATATATACTCATACATATATACATACATACACACACAACTTTTTAAATATAGATGTAGCCATTTGGATTATTTGTGTTTGCCTTATCATTCATTTTAGTTTTGGGTGAGTGAAGTAACTAGACCAGAATTAGCATTTTAAAAAAATCCAACCATTGCCACAGACTAGATTAATAACTTATACACATACACAATTACAGCACAGTCTTTACTCTTGTGGCCTCTAAATTCCACTAAAATAAGCCAGTTTTAGAGGGAACACACAAGAACTCCACCCTGGGAGTCTCTTGGCTTTTATCACAGCAACATCCTAGCCTTTGCTAAAAACTAAGAGAGGAGCTACCCCAGAATGTGACCTCCAATTCTTTCTGTAAACTGTATGCATGCCAGACATGAACCATGCAAAAACCCTTTGAGATTTAAGCCCTTAATTATTAGCTTGTGTCAAGATTCAGGCACTGTGCTTTAAAGCAATTTTTAGAATTAAAGTTAAGAAATGAAAACTGCGTTAGGAGCTGATTTTACTTAAAACAGAGAAGGGTGAAGACTCAGATAGTTGGCAACTCTCATTTTCCAAGCTGATTAAACATTACATGTACACACTATGAAATAATAAAAACTTAACCGAGTGCTTTAGGAAGTTCTGAAAACAAAAATAAGTTATACTTCAAAGAACAAGTTAGTATAAAAAGTTTTAACATATGCAAAGTATGTGCTCAAAATACTTATTTTGCAATTTTAAAAAGAGCTGTAGTCTACCCTTACAGAAATAAAGTTCACCCAGTATAAAATATTGCAATTTGTCCCATTTTGTCATATGAGAGGTTTCCTTATTCTTCATATGATCAAGAACACTTGCACAAGAGTTTATGTTATTCCAAGCCACATAGTGGCAGACAGACTATGTTTGAATCTGTGCTTTTACCATGCGGAACAGTAAAAGCTAAGCAAACCATTTCAGAACAGAGTTTAGCAGGTCAAAGAGCGATGTTGATGCGAGAAATCCAGACAATCGTATAAAAGTTAATGCCAAGTGGCAGTACCAAGAAAGTGAATTAGATCAACAGAAAAAAAACCTGCTGATAACATTCACTATCACATGTACAGCTTGTAAGCTAGGAATAAGGAAAAGTCAAAGTTAGCTTAAGGAGAAAAAAATAATAATTAAACTGTGTAAACAATCCACCCAGTACAAAACTGGATGCAGCTGATAAGAGCAGAACTAGCTTAGTAGAGCTGAGGATGTGCGTGCATCCAGATGCCTGTTCAAAATGCATTTATCAATACCGTTGACCAAAAAAAAAAAAAATAATCACTATTTACACCACAGCGGAGGCTTCCCTCCCCCCTTACAAAGTTATTACAACTCAGGAAGTCGCTGCTGGCTTCTATGATTAAAATTCCAGTTATAAGCTACCAACCTTTGTAAGTTGAAAACACCCACCTTGCAAATTAAACTGAAAACTCTTGTCAAGCATGTCTGAGGACTCTTCAAAAGTTAGAGTACAGCACTTTCCTCAAGTGGTATTTGCATGAGTAATTTGTACTGACAGCCTGTTAGAATAAGTGAATTTAACACAACTCGGGGTAGCTGGGTGTTCCTTCTCAGGAAGGGGGATCCATACAGATTCCAGTCGTTCTTGCCGAGGTGTGTTAGAGGGAGAGGAGGACGAAAGAACCTCGGTCAGCCTGGGAGTGAATCTTCCTGCCTCTAGAAGTATTCCTCCTCTTCATCAAAAAACCCATTTTCCAGAGCGTACGAGCAGTCTGCGTTAGAGTCAGCTTGGCAGGCACCTTTATATTCTTGAATCGATTCATACAGGGAGTACAGCTGACACAGTAACGACATGTCTAGCTGCCGAAGGCCAACCTGAGGAGAATTCAAACAAACAGCATTACAATTGTGATTTTACTGGCAGTATAATGCTATATAGCTTTCATTGCTAAACAAGAGGATCGAGCTGCTTTCTGCTTTGAACAGTTATGAAATATGGAAGTACAATTCATTTTCTAAGGTGACAGACTCCCCATGGGATAAACTAGACAACAGAACAAGGAACAATGTGACGCAATGTGGCAGAACATGAGCACAGCATTCTTCAAGATTTTATCGTATTACAAGGCCCTGCTTAACTTTCAATAAGCAGTTTGCTCCTATCCAACGCGTTACAGATAAATTCATAAACTCTGTATGCAAGAGACGTACTTCTCCAGTAACACTGTGTGTCTTTCACACATCTTTCTCACACAGTATCACAGGTTCTGTGTTTTTGTTTAAAACAGCCTGGATTAAAAGTTGCAAATGGAGCTCTGGCTGGTTTTCCACTTCCCAACTATCTTCTACTATAGTTTTCTCTTCTGTATCGATATACGTAGGCATTTGACAAAGCCAAGTATGTCTAGCACAATACAGCATGCTACTTGAAGGTAGCAAAACACTGTAGCCTGCAAACCTCCTGAATATTTTCACATGCTACTCAAGTATAGACTTGATTTATAATTAAGCGCCTAATATTTTGGTCCACAGGCTTCTAAAAATATTAGTTGCAGAGTTAATTAAATATCTGGAGCAACTTTAAAAAAAAGTTACCTTGTAGCCTGCATGTTTATGTGGTACAAAACCAGTAGGTTGCACTGCAAAGCAAAATAAAGCTAGTCATTTAACTCCAAGCAGTTTCCCCTCTCCGACAACAAAACGGAGAGTTCATTTGATATAGTCACCTATCCAAGTCAGATCAAATTAAACCTAGGTTTTGTCTTGCAGTAAGTTAAAAACACTACCCAATTTAACATTTTTGAGAAGCAGGCATGTTTGCCTAAATTTTCAAATAACTGTTAAGCTGACAGGCTGTTCCTAGCTTCATCAAACTGAGTGCCTCCGTTTTATCAAATAAAAGTTTTGGTACAACTCGTGTTCTGAAGAAATAAATAAATGAACGTTAATAGCCTTTACCACAGCCTGAACGTCAGGTGAAATTTTACCCAGAATGAGCACTCTAACCTCAAAAATCTCTCCTTATGTGTCTGAATTCTAAGGACAGATACACTCAGCACACAAGAAAACCACAAGAAGCTAGCATGAAGACCTTCCTTTGGCATTGATGAACTATCCCACCAGCTGGTCTTTCTGAAGAAGNACCACACACCACACCAGCATCTCAACTCAGAAAAATAGGATACGGCATCTTTCAGGACCAACACATAATACTTTGTGAAGTCATGAAACCAAGACACAATGTCCCATACAGACTGAACACGAGGACTTAGGACAAGACATGGAAGGCTGCAGACAAGCCTGTCCACCACCTCAAATCTATGCTGCTTTTCTTATCCATTGTCCTCTGTAAAGAACATGACAACTTTCTCTCCCCTCGTTGCTTAAGCATGCACTCCTCAGGAAGCACATGCTACCCTTCCTTGTTCTCTATTCTGTAAGAGGAAACAAGCACTTGTGCAAATCTCCTTCTGCCAAAATTTGTCAAACAAAAACCAACCAACCAACCAAGACTGGAGGAGGGAAAATAAAAGGGAGGTAAGGTATTTGTACCATATCCTGACCCCTCCACCTAGCCCTGCTGAAATAATTTCTTCAGAATTGTAAAGCTAATGACTGTTTACCTACCCAAGAATAAAGTCTGAAATCAACCTTTGGAGGTGGTAGTCGATGAAGTGTGGCTTGCCCCACCTAAACAAACTGCTCACCTCAGATAAGAAAAGATGCTGTGAAGCTGGACTTAACACTATGACAGATGGATATGAGACCCACCAGGCAGACTTGCATCAGAGCTAAGTGTTTGAAGGACAAGACAGCGGTGAAGAACTGTTCAAAGAGTGATTAGGAGTGCACTGAGCCAGAAAACTCGGCCTGGAGACAGACAGGTTCTTCATGTCCTGAGGAAAGCAGGAGCATTTTCACCAGCAGGTCTCCTGTTCCAGCTCTGTAAAGCACTTCAGTGCTTTCTGTGAAGATCAGCTCTACACCAAGCTCAATCTCCAAGACAGAAATTGCTCAGCAGAACTAACTTGGCAGGCCTTAACACCAAATAGTTGCATTTAGTATCTTATTTTTCTGTAGCTGCCACTAGTGTCAAAAAATCAAACAAGATTAAGTCTATTGAGAAAAATGCAGCCTCTAGCTTTTCACAGCTTTCAAGAAAGACCCCTGAGGTAGCAGAAGCCCGAAGAAACGTCCAAGCCTTCTAGCACAAGCATAAAGTTTTTAATCCCAGCCAATCTGCATTTGACTATAGAGTTTTATCACAGCACCTACAAGACAATCTATAATGCACAGTCCCATGCGATTAACTCTCTTCCTCAGTTCCGAAGTGACCTCTCTTTTCCTCCCTCCCCTCCAAAGCATGTAAATCCATCACTTTCTCATCTTTAGAAACTTACATACATAGTACCTTGCTTGATCATGCAGGGGAAGTTGCTGCTACACATTTTTTCCTCATTCATTATTGGAAATTTAAAGCAAGCTCATTGCTCAACAGAAATGCCCTCTTTGACTGCTGCAAGAAAGTGTTCAATATAAATAATAAAGTGCTATTATCTACTTGATGAAGGGCAGCCTATTAGTACGCGAGAGTCTCTCTAATTTGTACAGGCCACAAAAAAAGTACACCTGGAACCGAAGAGACTGTTGCTTTGCAGTCTCTGATGCATTCAGAGATAAAGTATTTTTTTCTTCAGAAGTTTTTTATCAAGTTATCATCAAGGACAACAGAGTATCAAAGAAGACTAGTTGTCAAATAACTTCAACACGCATCTAATTTGATTTCCCATTAGGAAAAATAGATTAGGCTTTTATAATGAGTTATCTTTGCGTTTTTGGAAAGGATTAAGATGACTGAGATCACATCCTTGTTTCCCCTTCGAGCACTGTAGAAAAAGCCCCAGCGGTGGCTATCCTATTGTGCCTCCTGCGCTTCAATGCAAACTGGCAACTCGAACGCACAGGTTTAATAGTATTTCAACCAAAATATTGAAAAATATTTCAATATTTTGAACCACCTGTTGAACCATTGGTAGCAGACTAAGATTTCCGCACACAGCGTTGTCCTTCCAAACCCACAGACAGGTCCTTCGGCAGAGTTTCTTGTGCTCGCACACCTTTTTACCATGAGAAACGGGCCTTAAAATGGGCAGATTTTCAGCAACATCCCATTTTAGGTGTTTCAGAACACCAAGCACACACCGCTTCGGTTGCTGTTAGTCATTACCACCGCGGCTGCACCAGCAAAGCGCCAACACCCCAATTAGTGTTTGTTTAATCACAAGGTGCGCCAGGTCGCCGGGAGGAACGCCGCATCCAAAACAAAGCCCTGAAGAAAGCGGCGTTTAATTGCGCCTCACTTCAACTGAATGAATCAGGGCTGATGCTTGGGGTTTTTTCCTTTTTTTTTTTTTTCCCCCCTTTTTTAACCGACAGCCTTTTCAAATGGGTGTCAGGTTCAGACGGACGCCACCGGACGCGGCGCTGGTTAAACCCCGCCGGCGGAGGAGCCCCCGCCTCCCCCCCCCATTACCGAGGCAGCCCGGCGGGGCCCCCGCTCTCGCCGTTACCGGCGCATTCCACGGTCCCTGCGCCCCGCCAGCAGCCGGCCCCGGTTACTCGGGGCCGCACCGCCCCGGGCCCGGCCGCGGGAGGCCGTGGGGC
>VXBO01008142.1:50248-71699 GCA_013400135.1 Rhinoptilus africanus
CTTGCTGAGGGTGCACTCTATCCCCTCATCCAGGTCATTGATGAATATATTGAAAAGCACTGGGCCCAGTACTGACCCCTGGGGAACACCGCTCATCACTGGCCTCCAGCTAGACACTGTGCCCCTAATCACCACCCTCTGGGCTCTGTCCTTCAACCAGTTTTCTATCCACCTCACTGTCCATTCATCTAACCCACTCTTCCTAAGCTTCCCTAGGAGGATGCTGTGTATATGTATATATGAGATTTTTTTTTCCAGGCTGAATGTGGAAATCTGTTAGATAATGTATTTCCACAAGATAGATATAGATTACCTTGCTCAGGAGATAAACACTTCTCTTCAGCTGTGAATGGCTATAATGCTTGCTGGGGAGGGGGGCGTCATTTTATATCCAGACGTACCTGTGTTCTTGAAAAATGACCTTCCTCTCCCACAATGCAAGTAGCCAGGTTTGTGCCTGAATTGAATCGCTGAATGATCAAATGGAAAACCAAGGCCATAAAACAAAACCCCAACCAAACAATTCATACCCTTCCTTTCAACTGGGTCAAATGACATTATCCCATACCGCCCTCCACCCGTGCTGGAGCAATGCCTGGGTACAAACAGCCTGTGTCCCTATGGGAGCTCTCGGAAGGAGTAGATTTCAGTAGGGCTTTTTCCTTACAGCAGCTGGGGTCACACAGGACAGATGAGCCCAAGATGAGGATGCCCAAGAGCACAGCAGCCAGGAGCCCAGTCGAGGCTGGGCCAAAGCTTGTGTGGAGCATCCTTGTATGGACCTGGATCTCTTTGCCTTGTGCTGAAAATGAGCCACCTCTGAGATGGGACAAGGGCAATAACGTAACAGTGCATAACATTGTTTCTAAACAGTTTAGAGGAGAAAAGTACTCTCTGTAATTGAAAGTTCATTTAGGTAGAGAGAATGTAATTACCTGGCACAGTCAGAGGAGCACAGCTATTGTGAGTCTCTGATGAAAGCTGTCATCAGTTATTTAATGGCCAACAAGTGATTAGAATTTTTGTTTCATATTTCATACAAGAACAGCACATTCAGCAGCCCAGTGACCCCTAAATTCAATGCAGGGGCACTCTGTAATTACTGACTCGGAGGCAGATGTTCCACTAGCTGAACTATGATCGTCGCTTCTTGCAGCCATTTAACATGTGGCACCCAAACAGCAGCTAGACTGAGCCTTATTTAGTTTGGGCAGTCAACTTTTATAATGGTATGAGCAAAGGAATAACTTCAAAATACTGTCGGTATTTAAAAATAAAATATATTCCATGCAGCACACATCATGCTTGAAAATTAACTCCTTGTTGTTAGGTATTTACGATATCAGAATTTTACCTGGTGTGAACCTGTCAGAGAAACACTGTCAAAGCAGTTCACATTTCAAATAGCACCAAACCCACCCACCCATCTTTTTTGCCCTCCTTTTCTATGAGAAATGCCCCTCCCAGACCCTGCGAACTGCACGGTTGCTTCCCTGACTCCTACCCAAGAACCGCAGCTGTGCCGGCTGAGAAGGAGGGTGCTCCCTCTCGTCGTGTGCTGAGCCCTTGTGCTCATCATTGTCCCAGACACAGGCGTAGACTGAGAGAAACGCTTCCAGAGCACGGGGGCATCTGAAGGCTCTGTTCACCTTCCCTCCCCGAGGTCCCTCCAGCTTTCCAAGATCTGTTCTTCCTTGGCAAAGGTGTTGGGAAAGAGCTGTAATCCCAACAGCTGTGGCTGCCCGGTGGGAATCGTGCTGGAGTGCAGTGATTCCTGCACACACCTTAGGCACCTGTTGTATCGTCGGAGACAACTCACACACGTGGCAGGATCAAACCACACCAGAATCCAGCCATTTCTTTGCCATTTCACAACTTGGTGCTGTCTGGAGCATGGCGCCAAGGGAGCCTACGCCAAAAAGCAATCTGCAGCATCTGTTAATGTCGCAGAAGGAAACACAAAACTAAAGTAAAACAAAACAAAAGACTGGAACCCCTGCAGGGGGAAATGCGACAACAAATATCCGCAAAGAGGGGAAGCTGCAAAAACCAAACATCTGTGCTGGAAATGACATCAGATCAAACCGATTGCTGCAGCCGTAATCAGTCGCTGGCAGGAACAAACAGGTATACAAATGAGTTGGAAGGAAAGAACAGGGATTTCTGAAATATTTTGTGCAAGTCTGGAAAAATAAGAGTCATTCTGCATGGGCAAATGCGAACTAAAGGATTCTTTGTCTTTCTTCGCTGAGTTAGCCAAGGAAGATGGAAGCCTACAGAGGCTGCCTGAACAGGAGCTGTCAGAAATACAGTTGCTAACAAGCCAGGACTTGCTGTGAAAATGGACTTTTGATAGCATCACATTGTACAAGCTCACTGTTTCACAGACTCCTGTTTCTTTATTTCTGTATGCTTAGTGCATCAGTAACTACCAACTTTGTACGGATGTATAAATGTAGGTAATAGGAAAAAATATGTCCTAAAAGTCAATTTTAAAGCCTACCAATAACTTGATTTCCCCTTGCATCCCTAATGAGTGCTGAGACAAAAGTGGTGATCTTTTGCAGCTCTTGAGGTTACAGGTCTGACAGGCAAAAGGAACTTGTTCCTTCTCACTCTCCTTACTCTCTCAGCTTCTGTTTTAGAAACTGTGACAGGGTAAACCAGATGTAATTTATACAAGGCCACAAACCCCTACAGTGTGAAAAGTAAGATTCAGAGTGCAAGTTGTATGAGCATTGAGTTCAATTTAACATTTTCACATGGTCACTTTTCAGAGTTGCAATTGTTTTTTAATTAATTACGAGTTTTCAGAACTTTTTGGAATATCAGTGGCCTGAAATAACTCTAAGATATCTCACAGTTCTTGTAAATTTTCAACTGTAAGCAAAAAATAACAAGAGCCAGCTCTTTTATGTTTCAGTGACTATGAAAATTTTTAGAATAGAATCGACATAATTCTGTCAGTGCTCTGAAACAGGTTACTTGCGTCCTGTGGCACTCGCTCTTTTGATGAAGCCATTTATATTTACCAACTTTATTCTTGTTGAGTCATTCTTTGCTCTGATTTTGCTTTGAGGCAGAGAGAGAAAGAGGTGAAGTGATAATTTTATATCACTTTGGTGAACTGCCATAGATCAGAAGATAAACAAATAATAACTTATAAATACTGTGACTTTTCAATCATTTTGTAACTTAAATACTTTTCTGCCTCTGCTCTAGACTTGATTCTGAAAATTATTTCCTTTTAATTCTTATTCATTTAATGAAATATCAGCAAAGCCCTAGCTAGGTAAAAGTACAGGAAGTGTGCAATATAAGATAGTTTCCAAGATATTTGTCGGAAGATGCTTCCTAGTATGTTCTGGAGACCTGTGACATTCCTAAGACAAGCCCCACAAATCCTGATCCAGATCTCATGGAAGTCAGTGGCAGTCTGTCCACTTCAGCAGTAGAGGGAATCGGGTTAGGTCCGAGGACTGAAGGCCTGTGCATGTCCTCCTCGTCAAGTAAGTGATACTCAACCTCTTAGGTCCTAGGACTGAAATAAGCTCTGTATGGAAGGCCTGTGCACCTCCTCCTCATCAAGTAAGTGATACTCAACCTCAAAGACGAGCTTATGTCAGTTTTTAGTGGGGGCAGCAGCCTGGTTGTCAAATGCGTCCCAGCAGCAGCGATGACTCCTACAGCTGTTCATAATACATGAACACAGCACAGCGTAGAGAGAAATCAATGCATATGGGGGAGTTTTGAAGCTAGCACCAGATGCAATGGTATTGTCAAGGGCGGTATGGCCTCTTTCCCTTTTCATCCTGAACAGGCGCACCTTCCTGACCTACAGCTTGGACTGTTCTTGGGGAAAATGGGCTTTCTGGGACTAGTGCAAACCTGGGACTAGTGCAAGCCTGAGACAGGTCCATGTAGCCCTGCTGAATCAGTGCAGTGATGGAGTTTATGGTTTCTTGTTCATCTCTGGAAGAAACAAGGGTAGATTGAGCTGGGAACAGTTGGTCACACAGATCGTTGTGACCAACCACTTCTCCCTGCTCTTACAAAAGAACTGGATGTCTGTAGTGTCTGAATGTCGAATGTTTCAGAAAAGAGCTGATGAACAAACACACTGTCACCCTTTTCCCTGGGGGAGCTAGGTCCTTAGAGCAACGCTGATTTACCAAATAGAGCTGGGAGGTGCATAACAGTCACATAAACAAGGATCAAGACAACGTCATTTGTAATACTAGTCTGTGTAAAGGACACCATCAGATAGTTTTATCACAGAAAATGTAGGGAGTTTGAAGAAGGATTTTATTAAACTAAATACCAATAGGGGTGTTTTATCACATTTCGCAAATAGCCACTAAAAAGTTTATTTTTGTTTTAGCCGAGGGCAAGCACTTAACATGTGTGATTTACAAGAGCCACTTCCCCTAGTGGCAACGATATCAGACGATCTGAAGGACTGCAGGTGACTGTGCCCTGGATTGCTGGTGTACGATAACATCGCTGTTTCGCTGCCAAACGCCCAAGCTGTGCAGGTTATGTGTCTTTAGTCTTGCCCTGATTGGTTCTCATGCTATTATTCCTGCTTGCTGATACAACTGAGTGTACTTCAGCTTTCTCCATTTTAATCTTCTTTCCTCAGGTCCTCAGGTCTTTCCTTTTTTTTTTTTTTAAATAGCCATATATCAATACATTTAC
Source organism: Rhinoptilus africanus (assembly GCA_013400135.1). NCBI lineage: Eukaryota > Metazoa > Chordata > Aves > Charadriiformes > Glareolidae > Rhinoptilus > Rhinoptilus africanus. The sequence goes on from VXBO01008142.1 coordinate 54,947, forward strand.
CATTGCAGACTGAAAAGCCTGGTTTGATACAATCACTCCTTTTCCTCAAAACTTCTCCTAGAAGTGTTAGGTGCGCTGCCACATCCCTTTGAACCTCAGCCTAGCAGGACTACAGCAGAGCAGTTGCATAATGCACTTCTCTAAATCAGCTTGAGCAGATGGGATGGAAAATAGCTTGAGCTAGCACAGCACAACTCCCCTTGGGCACTTTTCAGATGGCAGTGGAAGTGCAGGCTGGCAGTGCCCTACTGTCTTAATTTTGTCCTCTTGGATGACAAGAGGCAGCCTAGCCCGAACACAGGATTATTTGCCCCCAGCTCTTCCTCTCCTCCCAGTTTACAGCACTGTACATCTACATACTTTTTGTTTATGTATTAATTGTATTTTTCCTTAAATTAATTAAATACTAATTAATGTTTATTTCTCATACGGTCATTTTTTTGCAATCATCATACATTGCTTCATTTCTACTGCTATTTAGGCAAAAAATAAAATAATGGATAAATAAAAAACACTCAAGCGAAATATAAGCAAGAATAACACGGGTTTAAAAATGACTAAAAATAGTGGTATTAGTAAGTCTTGTTTTATGCTCATGAGGTAGGGAGCCCACAGCTGTAAGAAGAAATTAGACCTTGTCGTTTATTAAAACCCCATGATCGCAACTGGTTAATTTATCAAAAACAGAAGGAAGGAAACACTACCAAGCAAGGGTAAACACATCACTTTTAATTCATCTCCACTGAAGCCATTAAAGTCATACTGGCATAAATTTGTGTTTGGCTGGCATCATCTGTTCTCTGGTGTAGAAGCAAATGGTTATATAAAAACAGGGGAAAAATCAAGTTGTGATGGGCCTTTAGAGAAAAAAAGCTACATTTTAAGATGGTTGAACCACAATCCATTGGTTTTGCGCCAAAGCTTCACCTGCAAAATCTGTTACTGTGAAATGAATTGCATACGTGAATGTCAGAAGTCCCGGGTCAGGTGGTTAGTGAAGGAGGGACACCTCCATGATCTGGCCGGAGGTGCTGCTTGTTCTTGCTGCCTCATGCTAAAAGGAGGAAGAGCTGAAGTCTGCTTAGCACCCTTGCCCCAGAGGGAGCCATGGCTGTACCTGAGAACCTGCTCGAAGGGCCAGGAGAAGCTCAAAGACTTTTCTCCTGTCCTTGCTCTGATAAGAAGCAGTTCCTGCCCTCTTTTTCTTCTTGTACTTCATCCAAAGATTCAGTTCACTTCCAACCCGCTTTCCTCATATAATTTATTGATGTCAGTCGTTGGGAAATTACTAACTACTTTAACCTTTTATGATTTTCTAAAAGACTACAGCCCCGTGTGCAAGGATATTCCCTTATGTGTGTTCTCTGCAACTTAAATTGGGCTAGACCTAGTTTAGGATGACAGTAATATGGGTCAAAGAACTGATAAAGCTACAGAGGGTTTAGGGCGTCAAATACTTTGTAGTCTAGGGACTAACATTGTCTATTAGAGAGCCCGGGGCAGCAAGGTGCCAAGACAGATTAAGCCAATGTGGTCCTGATTGCCTATATATGCAACAGTTGGGATAACTTAACTTTGAATTTCCAGGCTCTAATTTGTCCCAGTCTCCTTTTTTTCTATGTTCTCCTAAGTATCAACCTTGCATCTTACCCCAGCACTGTGTATTTCCTCCACATTTCTGAAACTCCTTTAAATGAGTCATCCTGGAACATTTTGCTGCGCTCCCTTATCTTGAAAAGGTTGAATGTATTTATCTCTACCTTTCTGAAGCTTCCGTGTAATATGAAGCACCAAGGGAGTCCTTCCGGCTTTTATTTTCTCTGCAGGAGTCCGTGCTTAGTTTATCGTCTTTGCAGGATACCATGTGAACAGCAGAGTTCATGATTGACATGGGAGGCTCAAAAGGGCTATCGCTGTCAGCGCAGGTAGAGCCGATACATATTTCATCACTTTGGCAGGGGTTTCTAGGGGTCCTGTGATCTTCGCAGGGATCCTTATGGGAAATTCAATGAGGAGAGTCTCGGGAGAGGCTGGAAGACGTGAAACACAGGGGCAGCTGTGAGGTGGTTGTGTTGGTGGTGGAAAAGAGAGATAATGGCATTGAAAAAGCAGCAGTGAAATAAGAAAAAAGTAGAGCAAGAAGAAGAGCTGCTTGTGAGGTTAAGACCTCTGCAGGGAAGAAGGAGCTGAGTTCAAAGATCTCTGGGGCTGGAGCAAAGATAATGGGGAGGAATAAGCAAATTGGAAGTGCATGTTTAGGGGATATCACCACAGCAGCAGGGTGATGGTGTAACCAGTGAGACAATAAAGAAATAAGAAGAAACATGTGGCAAAGGGAAAGAAAATCTGCCGGAAACAGTGCTGGGAAAAATAGCACCCTTAAAACAGTTATTAAAATGGTCAGCAAGGAAGGAGATGCAAAAAGAAGGGGGAAAAGAGAAAAACAAAAACGGCTGTGCTGAAATGCATGCAGGAGAGAGGGGCTCTGTTTCCCCCATTTCGTCTCAAATATGGGTTAATGTGCATAGTGAAGAGCTCTTACTTTTCCCATTCACATTTCTCTGCACCTTTGTGTGTAGCTTTTCTATGTTTACCCAATATATATGTGACTCACGGACGGGGTTGCTCCATTTTGCATCACCCCTGAGAGTTTTCAGGGAAGCTGCAGCCCCAGCAGCACGCAGCTGTCAAACCCGTCTGATGGTTTGCAGCGTGAGCGACCTGATGGGCAGTAACCGATGGACATTTCCGACACTCTGCTTGTCAACGGTTGGAGGGGTTTCTTGTTTACTTCTGCATATACCTCAGCATTTGATTTTGGGCTGCTACAGAGCAAATTCTTTCATTAAGAGCTGCTGTGGGTTTACAAACCACGTGCCTAGGTCTAATGTGCCACAGCTATGCAACATTCCCAGTGAATACCTCCGCTGAGCCATGTCCTAGTCAGGCAGGGACTGTGAGTGGCTTTCAGGGAAAAGTTACAATTTATAGAATCACAGAATCATGGAATGGTTTGGGTTGGAAGGGACCTTAAAGGTCACCATGTTTCATCCCCCCTACCCTAGGCAGGGACATCTCCCACCAGCACAGGCTGCTCAAAGCCCCATCCAGCCTGGCCTTGAACACTTCCAGGGATGGGGCATCCACAGCTTCTCTGGGCAACCTGTTCCAGTGCCTCACTACCCTCACAGTAAAGAATTTCTTCTTCCTAATATCTAATCTAAGTCTCCGCTCTTTTAGCTTAAAACCATTACCCCTTGTCCTATCGCTCCACTCCCTCATAAAGAGGGAGTCCCTCCCTCATCTCTTTCCCCAGGCCTTTGTCTGCAGGAATGTGGAAGGATTGGAGGGATGGGAGATGTGTTTATTTCAGGAAATACTGTCTCTTCGTCTGCCTCTGAGAGGGAATAGGTTTGGCAATGTGTTATTGTTAAACTATATACATGGTCTCTGGAGAGTCTTGTACACAATGTACCGTATCTGTCTGTAAGAGGAATAAACAGGTACATGCTGGTACAAAGCCGGGATCTGCAACAAGCTCAGCTCTTCGTTGACAAGGAAAGTGCAAGTGACATTTGCGCAGGACTTTGCAGCAGCTTCTCACACAATATTACACAGCCTAAGAAACAAACAGCCCCTAAAGAAACAGATGAAGACGTGTTCCTCGGGGATTACTGTGTGCTGAGTCTTCAGCAGCACTGTGCAGCATCGGTAACCAGTGTCCCGAGAGCAATAACAGTCCTTTTGCCCAAGGCACTGCCGTCACAAACGGGTACCCTGCCTCTGTAATACTAGGGGGAGAGAGAGTTAAAGGCAAACCTTGACATTTGGAAATTAGTTAGCCACCCAGTCTTGCTCCTGCTTGCCCGCCTGTTAGGCAGCAGAGCAGGCTGGTGAAAATGTTCCTCTGATCACAGACGGTTTTGAAGCTAACTGGCAGATCATGTTGGGGAGCATGTGTCAGCATTACCTTCAATCAAAATGCTTCACTAAAGGATTCACCTTAGTAGCACAAAAAATGAAGGCTTGGCTTAACATTTTGTCCCTCTCGTCCTTGTCTCTCTCCTTCCCTGGAGGAACCTCACATGCACCCTGGTGAAGGGAGGGCAGTTTCAAACAAGCTTCTCACAAACGAGCCTCGCTCCCCTCCCAGGACTTGTACCTGCCTCCCCCCGGTTCAGTCCCATCCCACAGTTCTCCAAGGCACCCAACTGATGATCGGGATAAATCAATTCCAGCCTCAAAATCTGTTTTATGTCTTTATCTAGCCCAAACACAAACTTGAAGCTCGCTCTTCTCCAAGTTGTTACCCATCACTATGTCAGTTAATCACCTTTCCCTTCTCCCTCCCTGTCCTGCTGTTTTGTCTCTGCCGTACCACATGTGGCTCAGGCTCTTATTGTCAACTCAGCTGCCTTCCCCGCGGAGGTCACAAGTGCTCAGGGTGAAGGAAGATGCTGCTGAGAGATGAAGAAGAGCCAAGAAGCAGTGAACCCTTTGCACATGTGAGCTGGAGAGGGCTCTTCTCAGCTCTCTGCTTGCTCTCAGATGCGCTTCTTGTCAGTCTTGCAGCCCTTGGGAGAAAGGGGCAGAAGGGATTTTTTATTCTCAGTTTGGCAGGCAACCAGACAGTCAGGTAGGGCAGAGGGGTGTGTAGCTACAAATTAAGGAACCGATAAATATCTGAAGTCACTGGAATAAAGTTGGGCAAAGCCAGAGACTGATCGTGAGAGACAGAGACTTCAGACAGCTTCGCTTTACGGTAGCCATGTTGGAAAACAGTTTTCTGCCACTGTTGTAATAGAAGTGTTGGGCTTCCACAAACACGTCTTTCAACAGCGTGTTTCTTCTTCCTGTGACAGAGCTCTCCTTCAATAATTCAAATAAGTTCTCCTTGGGAGCTGCATTTCTGTATGAGAATAACTAAGATCTGAGATTATTCCCCTAAACTGTGGCCTCAATCACGTCTGTCAGCAAGCGGGAGCAGTCTGTAGCAGCAGGAGTGTTGGCTCAGCAGTGGCTGGCGAACACAAGAGAAGCAACACAGGCAAGGAGGCACAACACCTTTTTTTATTAGACCAAATGACAGACCTGAAGAAAGGCCTTTGTATCCAAAGTTGCCCGTTTTCTCCAGCAGTGTGTAACGGTCTAATAAAAGACAGGATTTCTTCCTACTAGCCTTGTGTTGCTTACATTACCTGTGCTTTGATCAGGGTCTGCAGTTGCCTTCAAACACTTCCCCAGGACATTTGCTTGTTTTAATCACCGCTGGCTGTCTCTTTTGCTATCAAAGGAGCTCTTTTTGCTAGCTTTTGATATGGGGAACGCATCACCCTGTAATCAAAGTGATGTTTAACTCGTCCCTGAGCATCTGGAAAGAAACCTTGAACAGCAGTTACTGGCTAAATGTAAAATACATATTTATTAACAGCTGNTACATATTTATTAACAGCTGTGCACGCTCAGGTGTGTGTTCATATGTGTGTGTGTGTGTGTATATATATATATATATATATATATATATATAGTTTGCCATGCTGTATTCATATTGCTGGAATGTGAAGGCAGCTGCCTTTTTATATTACAAATTGAAAGCATACTACCTTTACTTTTTAAATAGAGATGTAAAACAAAAAAAATAAGGCACAGGAAAAATAGTTTGAATTTCTTATTATGTAATACCATTCAGCTGAGTGTCTTACAACATCACAAACCCACACTGTGATACTTATGGTGATCTTGTGATTATCATCGTGATTATTAGTAGTGGACTGACAAATGACTCAGTAAAAATATTTAAAATTTTAAATATCAAAGAGGAAGAAGCAAGTGGAAGGTGAGTGCCTTTCTGGTCTCATTGGGGTCACCTCAATACCCTCTTCCAGAATTCCTGGAGACCTCATTCACCTCTGATTCCCATCCATCTTCTCTGGATTGTGATGGAACTACAGAAAAGCAGGTTGAAATCACTCAGAGGTGATCAACAGGTATGTCTTATGTATATATACTCACATAGAATATGTTTACATGCATGAAAAAAAAAATTCCACTACTATTTTGAGATATCTGTTGTCTCAAATAGTTACTTCACTGATGATGTCACCAGACGTGGGTAATAATACAGGCCAACATGTGTATCACCCAAATTTTAGTTTAGAATGTCCCATCTTTTGCCTGAGCCAGGGATGTTTGTTGGTGGCAGTTTCACCTTAGATTGAAATATTGGTAATTATGGCTTCTGCTGTACAAATGGTTGAACACATGGCCCAACCCAACAAGCCACGAAGTGAGCCATCCAGGACTAGTAACAATTTCTGAGAAGACAAGGAAGACCAGGGGAATGTCCTTCAGCACGCAAGATGTAACAGATGGGACCATTGCGCTCGGTGGGGCCAGGGCTGGACCATCTCCATGGGCCACAGGAAGGCTGCACAGCCATGTGGCTGCTCCTGCACACCACGGAAAACCTAGTCTCATTGAACCCCGGGGCAAGACGATGACAGGAGAGATGAAGGGCTCTCCAGACAAGGATGTGTGGCCTATTTCAGTGTATTTATAGCCTTTCTTTATTCTGCTCCATGTCCTTGAGGGATGAGGGTCAATTAAGTCTGAATGTCACAGCTAGCATTGCTACCCACGGACATTGTATGAACAGAAAAGGCTGTCAGCAGGGACAGAAATAACCTGATGCCCAGAAGCAGGCAGGATAGTGAGTAGAGTGGGGATCTGTTGTACTAACTGGTATTTTGCCAAAAGAATGATGCCCCCACGTCCTCTGGTGTTCGTGCCTGCAGCACTTCTCCAGCCCCTAGGCAGGGCTGCTGCTACTGTCACCTTAGCAGGCAAAGTCCCCAGAGACAGCATTTCCCTCATCCAGCTTGACCCACCTGAAGGGTGGGTGTCTGGTCTAACCTCACCAGTGGGCACACGTGGGATGGCAGGTGGCTGGTCCCGTGGACAGACGTGCCTGTCCCACAGCAGGATGAGCCATGCTCTCCCCGTGAAATGAATCCCACCCTCCACCTCTTGCTTGCAGACCTTCACTGTGCAGACATCACAAATGGAGACTTGGTTTTACAAAATCAGAAAAAAACCCACAACCAAACAACCCAGGAACGTTCAAATTGGAGACATTCCAATTATTAGGAGCAAATAGAAATCACTGCAAACCACCGCGCTCTCCTCGTGCAAGACATTTGTCGCGCTGCTAAATGAGCTGCTGCAAATGTTGTAATGTTCCACTGATTTTTTATTACTCAGCAACTACTGTGGTGGTTCAGCAGTGAACAGGCTAAACTGAGTTTTCCTAGCAGAAAAAAAATGAAAGAAAATGGAAAGCTGGAGATGCAGAAACGGACTGATGACATTGGTGGCACAGCAGGAGGGAAATGAGGAGCAAATGGAAATTTGGCAGTCTGGAAAGGTTAGGTTGCAGGCAAAGCTCCTAGAAAGGGACCAGGGTGTCACCATCCTATTAGGAGATCAAGGGAAGGCAAGTTGTGAAGCCAAATGGAATAATTTAAAAGAAGACTAGTGAGAGGGAGAGATGAGGACAGCACAGCATACTACTAGGGCAATCATCTGCCTGGTTTGGGACAAAGGACTTTGGTAGGACTGTAATAATCTTAACCTTCCCATTAACTGAACAATTACAGAATATGTCAACTTGTACTTAGAAGACCCATGATTTCTGCTTGCAGTTAAAACAGGTTGAATCTTAGGGCAATGGGCAATATCTCAAGTTAAAAGAGAAAAAAATATTTTAAATAAATAGTTGTCCAAATCCCCACTGCTGTGTCTCTGGGGTCAGGAGAGCTGATCTCCATCACTACTGCCAGGTAAGGGAGCACTCATGCACAGCCAAGAGCACTGCTCCTGCCTGGAGCTGCCTCTCTAGGAATCCATGTGTGCTCATCCATGGGAGTAAAGCCTCGTGTGCACTGATATGGTGCATATACAGCTGTCCACAAAACTAAGGGAATTATTTTAGTTCCTCCACCTGCCTTAACCTATTTTTCCTCTTCCTCATATTCTGCTTAGCATTTTTTTCCCCCATCTGTTTTGTTGCACTCCTGTTTTGTAGTCTTCCCTGAGTGTCCGTTCCTGGCTGCTGTCAAAAGACAAGGTGGACCAGGTTCATCGTTAGGCTGATGTGATATGAACTTCCTTGGGTAGCGGCTTGCTAAAAATTAAATCAATCAGTAAAAGGACAAATTAAATAATCAGCTGGGGTTCTTTTTCCCTTGGGTAACATAAGAGCATGTATGTTACATTTCATTTGAGTTAAGGCTGTATAATCACATACACATTGCTGAAAGTGTTATGTTTCATGAAGTGGCCTTATTATTTTCTGCATATTTTTCTTTGTGTGTGGAGTTTTTTCTTTCTATTAAATTGCATATCCATGGAGGATTTGGGGGCACTCAGCCAGTCAATCCAATTTGGAGTTGGATGGTGGCTGTAGTGGGCTTAGTCCCTTATCTGTCCCTGTCAGCTGTTTTACTTCTCTGCTATTGATGGAAACATAAAATTAAAAGTGGAATCAACTCAGAGGCAAGAGCACAGCAAAAGACTTAGGAGGGGAAAGTTGAGGGGGGAGATTCTGACTAATCTCTCTGCAGCTGGGGTAACGTGCTGACAAATTCAGTTTTAAATACACATGCAGTAGATTGTGTATTTCACAAATACTGCCATTTCATGTATCTTTGTGGAATCAAAGCAAGTATAAGAAGAAAACTGAAATCAGATTGGTAATGGTTGAGGGATGTGTTTTTTTAAGAACTGGGATTTATGGAATTTATGGTTTCCCAGATGCTGTGTACTGGGAAATGATGAAGCTCGAGGAATGAACAGGAGGCCTGAAAGTGGATTAGCCATTCCTACAGGACAATAGCAGAAGCAGAAAGAGGAACTAGCCAGTGCACTTCATATTACACGCTATGGTGAAAAGCAGCTCAAGCTACTGAGATCAGCAGGTACAATGATGCGAAACTGACATAAATAAGAATTTGAATCCGATGGACTAGACTGTCTGGTGTGTCTGTAGGATGTCTTTGTACCTTCTGACTCTGGACCAGAGAGGGCCTTGTATTTTTTCTAGGTTAGTACTTCCCAGTAGGCTAAATGGTGACAGTTCCTGCATCCCTTTATGACCTAGATTGCTGGAGATCCACAGGAGTCAGGTGGCGCTGCTTTCTTCATACAAACCTCTCCGCTGTGCTTCTGTTTGGGGGCTGGCATTAGGCAGTGCACACTGACGAATAAAATCTCTTGCGTGAGGGGTTCTCCCCAGGGCAGATCCTCTGCCTCTTGTATCACAGTGATGTGAAAAAGAAAACCTCATGGTCAGCACTGTACCCCATCACTGGCTGGTCCTTCCCCTACAGTGAGGGCAGGAAAAGGGCAATCGATCCAAGTGCTTGAGGGACAGGCAGCCAACTTGTCCTTCCCTTGAATGAAGGTTTCTATGACACAGCAGGTACAGACGACTGACGGGATAAACTCCACCTCTTTGTGTAGGAATCATGTTTTCCAGATCGCTTCCCTGTTTTCTGGAGAGAGGGGGAGACAGAGGTGCACCTGGGGCTGGGCCGGGTGTGAGGTAGGGAACAAGAGGAGTATTGGAAAGAGGAGTGGTTTGTCTGTGGGACGAGCAGTGGGAGAAGGGCAGAAAGGTGGCAATGGATGTCAGGAGGGGAGGATGAAGGAGCAAGGGAGTTTCTCAAGGTGAGAGTGAAGATTAGTGAGCGAAAGCAGCATAAGGAAGAGGGAAGCAGAACCTCTGTACTTATTTAAGACTGTTGAAAGATATTATCACAGATTAAAAGAAACAGCAAAGAGAAAGAGAGGGCAAAGGCAGAAATAAGTTGTTTTACAAATCAGAAAATGTAATGCTAAATGAAGTAATAAAACACATTGATGGTGCACGTGCAATTGATTTGTCTGACACCTCTTTTTTCCCTCCTACTGGGCAGCTCAACGAGCTGCTGAAGAGAGGGGTGCATAAATGTCAGGTAGGCGAGGTGTTGCGTTGGTGAAAAAAGGTATATAATGCTTGGCATCTTATGGACTTGCCTCCCCACCTGACTGATGCTGATGTCTCAGGCCACAGACATTGCTCTTTGGACCTGGTACAAATTCTCAGTGGTGCTGCAAGTGGCCACTCCACCCCACTCCCATCCTTGTGCAGGCACAGGCATCTCTGATTCAAGATGCTAATGGTGAAAATTAACTGTCCTGGGGTGGATTAATTCTTGTGGCTGTGTGAAAGCCACCATGAAGGCAGGAGAGGTGATAAGAATGGGCAGCTGGGGGTAGTGGCAGAAAGGACCTCTCTTTACAACACTGACAGGGATTTAGGCCAGATTACAGCGCTCATCTCATCACCAACTGGCAGGACACAAGCCCCCGTGCTCATAAGAGGTCTCTGGTGCATAACAATGTAGGAGTTCTTGTTTACTTAACAGAAAACAGGCTAAAAAGAGAAGGGGAAGCCCAAGGCAGCCCTTGTTTCTGCAATCAGTCATCTGGCCTCACTCGCAATTATCATCTCCAACATTTCTCCCCAGTTATCCTGCTTTATTGGCTCCTACTCCTTGTTTCTCCATGCAGCTTCCAAGTCTCTTGATTTTCGATGTTCCTGAGTGATGTTGCAATAAATAGAGGTGGTTTTGGTCAAACCCACTAGAAATCTATGTAAACTTTTCCCCAGTAACCACGGCTAAGGCAGTTCTCACAGATCTCCCAGTCTCTCAAAACACGTGTTCAGGGAATAGTTTCTGGGGACCTTGTGGGAGCTTCTGATCTCAAGCTGCTTGCAGAACAGAAAAGCAAAGCCCATCTCTTAGGTTATTTATAGATCCTTCATGGCTCAGGGACTTTTCCTCACTAGTTGTCTTTTGCTAAACAGCGACAGCACTTTTTATCTTATTTTTATGTATATTAAGTAAAGCTGCAGAAAAGCTACTTGAGCCTCCCTTCTCAATAAAAGATCTTTATCAGTGAGTTACAAATGGATCAGTCCCCTAGCACAGTTCACAGAATACTGCCTGCCCTTCCAGGGACCAAAATTCCCTACCCACTTTATGTAAAGATTTTCCTTACATGTGGAGAGATTGCCACATGGTGGCAATTTACCTCCACTTTACAACTGTATATACAAGTACTTAATCCAGTCCAGCTTCTTTTCCAAACGCCTGTTTTCTTTGAGCCTTTTCTTGCAGTGCCCTTAGGAAAGGCTGGCACTTCAATGTTAACATTACTTGCTCTTCCTTTGGTTTTGGTGGGCGTGTTTGTCCCTCTTCTCTCTTCCCTCCCTCCTTGCAATGCTTAGGATGCCATTATTTTTTCCTACCTCCTTCCAGTCTTCCTGACAAAAGAGAATATTGAGACAGGTTTGGATTTTATATAATCCTTGGCTAGTTTCTTAAAAAGCCAGATAAGCTTCTTTCCCTTATAAGCATGAGTGGGATGACTATGGGGGCAGCTGGGGAGATCAGGGAACCATGGCAGGACGGGAGCAGAGGGTTGAGACAAACTGCAAGTCCGTGCCCAGGACAGCTTCCTACGACCCTCTCCTCAAGTGGGCACAGGGAAAAAAATGAGGAGCCATAACCCAATCTCTGCCATAACACCGTCGAAACCAAATCAGCTCCATGAGAAGTTAACGCCCGTACTCTAAAAGAAAAAGGTAGCAAATGCAACAAGAGCACGGGAGCTCTCTATAGTTATCTTATTGTGAATATGGTGTTCTGAAATGAGTCCAAAACAGGGTACAATTTCCTGCTGTCCTGTACACGCAGCTGCTCAGGGTCCAGCACACTCGTCCTCTCGCCCCTGAAAAGAGCAAGCGCCCTTCTGAGGATGCTGTCTGCAGGCTGAACTGTAGCAGCGAAGGAAAAGATCTCACCCCACTGCAGGAACAGTGACAAAGAGGGGGCTCCTCACACAGCCAGAAAAGCCAAGATGTCCCTGGAGTAATTCCAGAGGCTTGCAGGCTGAGGTATTTTTACAACATCATGGAAACATGAGATCTTATTTTTCAAGAGTCCTGATTGTAGGTTAGTGCCTTTTGTGCTTTCTTTGTGCTTCCTTTTCAATACAAATTTATTAAGAAGTGTTGAAACCGACCTGTTACTGAAATTTGTCCGTGCCAACCTATCACTTTTTGTTGGCATAGATGTTTAAAGCAGTATTTTCCTCTGTGTCACATGTCATTCATAGATTGCTGAAACAGATTTAGGAGTGTCAGTATTTGTCAAGAACGTTTAGGATCAAGCACCATTTTTTGCCATTTAACTAACATAACAAGCACACACTCAGCAGACAGTCTGAATAAAATTCCATTGTATAGAATTGTCCTCTGTTGTGAATTATACTTTTTATGGCAGATTTACTCCTCTGACTGAGAAAATTCAATATGTAGCTGCATTTCTATTACAGATACAGTCTTCTGCTAGCCAACAGATAAGCTTTTTATCAGCAGCCATGCTTCTGTGCCACTCTTCTGGGCTCCTGCCAAGCTCTGCCTTCGTTCCTTTCATGAACAGATCACTGTGCAAACATTTGAAAACCCCAAATAACATAATAGCTACTTGAATCCATGCTCAAAAAAAATGAAAAAACCCAGAACCAAATGGATTTCAAAACTGTTACACCTACATAACGTACCTAATGCAAATCTACAGCTCCAAAGAGAGAAGGGAAAGGGGTAGCACACAGCTACCATTTTCAAAGCTGCCCTGCCCCACAGACGGTATGCATCAGCCCTTCCTCTAGGCCACGGTGGAAGCCTACCCTCCCACGCCTTTTTGGCACATCACCCCTCAAACAGAACATGCAACACCAGCATCAGCTGGAACTGGTAATTTTGTGAAGAAGAGTCTGGGTAAAGAATGTGATGACGAATCACCAGAGAGGAGAGATTACAGTGTGGTGTGGTGTTTGTTCTGCATAAGAGCAATGCAAGGGGGTGGGGGGGGTGTCAAAGAACACAGACACTGGTTGGTACTCCAGCTTAAAATTCGGAGATGACCAGCAGCTGCAGCCATGTTGTCTGCCATGGCTGCTCAGGGCATCCTCCTCTGATAACTCTGATAACCGTTACGAGGGGTAACGGTTTTAAACTGAAAGAGGGTAGGTTTAGATTAGATATTAGGAAGAAATTCTTTACTGTGAGAGTGGCGAGGCACTGGAACAGGTTGCCCAGAGAAGCTGTGGATGCCCCATCCCTGGAAGTGTTCAAGGCCAGGCTGGATGGGGCTTTGCGCAACCTGGTCTAGTGGGAGGTGTCCCTGCCCATGGCAGGGGTTTTGGACCTAGATGATCTTTAAGGTCCTTTCCAACCCAAACAGTTGGGGTTTGGGTTGCATTTATATATATATATAACATTTTTAACGATGCTATAAACCCATGCATTTATAACGAGGCTGCGAGACTCTTCACCTTACACTGCCACACAAGCTGCTGGCATTAGCCCAGGGGCATTTTGTCTTCTCTGCTCTTGTGAACTCCCTCTCTGTCCTTTTTGCAATGGAATAAGCACCTGTGGAGAGAAGATCCCTTTTTTTTTTCTGTTACCCTTCAAACCACAAGATGTGTGCTTGGAGTGATGCCCATTAGCAGAAGCAATGCTGGAATACTGGAATCAAAAAGTTCCCCATGGGGAAACAGCAGTGGTAAAAGAAGAAAACTGAAGAAACTGAAGTGACCTTGGCGGACAGTTATTGAAGGAAAAAAAATGAAGAAAAAAAACAGGGAAAACTAGCTGGAAAGAGTTAATGTGCAAGGGCAATATCACATATAAAAAGGTACAAGAAAGGAATGGGAAAACAATAAAAAAAAAAGTAACAACAAACAGAAGAAGACATAAGCAGTAAAACAAGAGAGGTAAAAAGATGAATCAAATCTCTCGCCTTACTGAGGGGTTATACCGCAACCTGCCTTATCTTATTTTTTTATGTAAATTTATAAATAAACTTCATTAGCTTTTTCCCTGTCGGGGGGATATAAAAGATGCTAATAAGTTCTTACAGAGGGTAAATAGTTTAAGGGGATGATACTAGTCATACTGCAGTATTAAAATAAAGATCAAAGCCAGGACTGCCAGGATAGGGTTTCTAGGTTATCCATATTCCATACATCTCTAACAGATTAAAGAATCATTTGAACATAAAAAGAGGGAAACAATCATAGGGATCATCTCCATTATAAAAATGGCTTGATTACAAAACATAGTAAAGGCCCAATTCTATCAGGCTCAAACCGAACAGTGGTTTATGAATAGCTCCACTAAAATCAGTGGGATTGATTTGGTGTAATCTGTTCCTCAACAAGAATAAGGGTGTCCAAAGTCAGTCTGGGGGGTTTATAGGGGTTGCTTGAGCTCAGTAGCATTTTTCAATGCTTAGATCAGTTTCTGTTATGGCTTCTGGAGCAGTAAGGATGACAGCGGTGTTTTGACTCCATCACCAGTAGCACACTTACAGTTCTATAGATAAATATTTGTCATAAGGAGGAAAATCTGTGCCCTGCAACCTAAACCCATCAGAGCATTGAGTATTGTTACAGTAGATGCTAGTTCCACCATCAGTCTCAGCTGCCATGGAGGATGAAAGTTTCTGCATTGAAACTCCGCAATTCCTTGGAAACAAGAGCTGTTCTGGGTTCAGCAGGACAGGTAAAAGGGTGAAACAGCCCATACAGCTCTCCCTTCTCTCAAAGCCATAGCTTCTGAAAGTACAAACTTCTAAAGTAGGTGGAATGAAGTTCAAGTCACACCACGGTACACAGAAGACAAGATCACTTTTTTATCTCCATTTCAAATGTCATCTGTTATGGAAATATGCTCTGAGGCCAGATCAGGTTTGTGGAGAGAATAAGAAAAGTTCAGTTTGAAAGAGAGTGGTTGAACTTCACAGATGGTTTCTTTCTTGCTATTTCCCTCAGTAGTCGAGCACAAATAATCCTAGGATTTCACATAAACTCTAGAGTAATAGTCAAAATGGAAATGTGAAATTCACTGTATTAGAACTGTGGAAGTTGTAAGCCCCAGCTAAAAAGCAACTATAAAGGGGAGCTGGTTGGGTTTGGTGTCCAAACCTTTTCATTTCTACCACTTCTTGTCTGATATGTCCAGTTTGGCTTAGATGTCTCAGACCCAATACTGCCATTACACACCTTATAAACACTGTGACCTTACACAAAGCACAGGCAAAGAAAACAAAAGCCCAGGAAAAAAGGCTACCGTGCCTTCCAAATTACCTTTAGGAATTATGGTTTCCAACATAGACTTGAAATTTGGTCCTTGGAGTCACCTATAGATCTACAAGAAATCTTTAGCATGCCTCCACTCCTGCTGCTGACAGATGGTAGAGCGGAGAACAGAGGCTATGAAGATAACTGCATTTCACCCACAGCTTTTTCTTGCGATATAGTAGCATAAGGTAGCTGTGAAATCAGTGGTGTTTCAGAACTGCTGAGGTCTCTGGCTGGACGTAGCCCAAACACACAGTCAGTCTATAAACTCACAAACTCGGCACAGAGGTCACATGAAAGAAAAAAGACACCTAGCTAGAAGACAGGCAGGTTTGTGTGGGTCAGAGTTGTTTCTTTTATGTGCCAGAGGACAAACCTGTCCCATTCCACCTTGAATTGGGGAACTCCAAAGCTTTAAACCCCTTGGGACTTTTTTCCCCCCCTCAGCTTGACAAGAGAATGGCTAGGCGAGATACAAGAAGGAAAACGGCAGAGGAAAGCCTGGAAAAATTGGAACCTTTAACATGTTCCTGCTCTCTGTCCCCATTCCTCCTTTTCTATGCATCAGCAGTCTTATTAATCTTTAAAAAGCAATACCTGAAACTAGAGAATCCTTTCCTACACAGTGTCACAAAATGCCCACTGTGTGCTAAGAAACATTATGATGAGAGGGGATGCATTTACCGTGTTCTCTCTTTTCCTTTTTTTCATTTGACACCAGTTAGTTCTGCATTTTTTTAAATAGCTGCTCTGGAATAACCAGTTCGCATTTTAAAAGAAACAAAATATTGGGATCTGCTTGTGAAATTGAAGTTAATACAGAAGAAGAGCAAGATAGATGAATAACAGTAGAGGGGGAAAAAGCAGTGAAATCACTCTTACGTATAATCTCTTCACTATGAAAATAAAGCACTGCCACATCCACGCTAAGCATACGCAGAGTAAACAAAACAGATGGGGGATTTCCCACTGCTGGTTTCTTTCTTCTAAGGATGGTTATTTTCAGTTCATAAACTCTCAGCTGTCATCCCTGATTTATCTTCGCAGCAAATTTCTGTTGGGGTTACCGTGTAGGAGCTCAGGCGACGCGGCACGTCCCCGTGCTCCCTACGCTCTTCCCCCCCCCTTACAGCCACAGCACTCGCAACCGGGGTTCGCGCTCCTCTGTTAACCCCTTTTTCCTTCTTCCCTCTGACAGCGCCTGACATTTTGCGCCCCTGGGTTGTGCCCCAGCACGGCGAGATCCGCACGAAGGGGAAGGTCACTCTTAGTTTGTTGGCAAGCGTCCTCCTCTCTCCTTCAGAGAGGGGAGAAAGGGCTACCAGGGCTAAAGAAACGAAGGCGGGCGCCTTCAGTCCGCCCCCCAAACAATGGCTTTATTTAAACATATAAAGACATCGCCGCGTGGAGAGCCTTTAAAAAAAAAAAACAACTGTTCTCGCCGTCCCCAGCCGTGGAGAGAGCGGCCACTTATTTGCTGCAAAGGGCTCCTCCCGCC
>VXBO01008142.1:82141-112239 GCA_013400135.1 Rhinoptilus africanus
TTTTGATTTGGATATTTGGGAGGAAAGCTGTTAGGACAACTGAACATCTGGAAAGAGGAGGCTGAACGCCTTCTCCTTCTTCTAGTCTTATGAGCAGGGGAAGCGAGGGAGAGCCTCCCTTTAAACAGGTGCTACAGCATCGGTTCCACCGCCAGAGGCGGCCATCCCAGGAGGAGAGGCAGCTCAGGACCTTGTAGAACCATCTACTCAGATTTCTATGACTGCAGTGGGATTCTGTGGTAGCAGGGTTTGTTCCCCATTGATAGGACAGGAGTTTATCATACTCAGGCCCAGTACAAGGTTCAGTTGGGACAAGTGTCATATACTTCAGCTGCTGGCCTCTGCCATGTATTTATTTTTTTGTAAAGCTAATCAAATACATGCCTTCACTGTAAAGTCCTAGCTATTTTTAAAAACTATTTGAAGCAATACACAAAATCTCAGGGTTTTGTACCTGATTAATTTTCTTGTAATAAGCCTGTAGACAAGTTTCTGGTCCATAATTCTCTTCTAATTGTCATGCTGCAGAGCCAGTGATTTCAAAGTTGTTACACTGGGATAATTAAAAGGGGGAGCAGAACTATCTCACATATATCTATATATCTATGCCCTGGGTATATTAGGTTTAGATTTTACATTATGTTGAATTACATCTGTTGTCTGGAAAGAGCCAGTATATCAGGGTTTTAAATAACCCCATTTTGTGGCACAGCATCTTACTTGTTCCATTTTATAGCATGCAGCTATTACTGGTACAGCTATAAGGAAATCAGAAAAGCTACAGAGATGCCAAAGTCTTGAAAGGAAATCTTTTCTGAATGGAAAACCAGGTAAGAATGAACAATAGCTTAAGGTGTAAAATATGCTTTCTTTGACGAATACGATTCTCACCTTCTTCTAGGAAAATGGGTTGGATTATGAAGCCTGTCTTGTCGCTCAGTGTGATGCCTTGGTTGATGCGTTAACACGACAAAAGGCAAAACTGCTCACAAAGGTGACCAAAGAACGTGAGCACAAGCTGAAGGTGAGCACAGCCCTCATCAGCTGAGCACGGCTGTCCATACCTCGCGTTACTGTGCATTTTGTTAAGTCCCCAGCCCTTGGCACCATGAAAATTCCTAACAACCAAATCCTAAAGTCCTTCAGCAGATTCCCATTCAGTGTTTTGGTGGAACTGTGCTTATAAACTTAAAATTAGGCATATACTTCAGCAATTCATTGAATCCAGACATCAGTCTTTATTCATCAGACTGTTTTGGGTTGTTTTCGGAGGTGCCTGTCACTGAAACCTGTGTGGTTTGGATTCTGGGACCTTCCAAATGCAAAAAAGCCCTTCTGCCCAAGTAAAATTTTGGGATTTTGTTGACTCTTCAAACCTTTGAAATTCAGGCCACCCCAAGGAATCTGTGTTCTTAGTCAAAGGATATTAAAGAAATGCAACAAAGGGGTGTGGGAGAAGAAAGCTATAAGTGGCTGAACAAAGTGGCAGTCAAGAAATGTTTAAACAGACACGTTTCTTGAAATGTTGAACTGCATATGTGATTTTGAGGTATTATGGTGCCAGTAACATTAACAGTATCTAAGACAGAAGGTGAAATGGAAGTGAAAAATCTAACATGACAAACAATGAATAAAATCTACCTGAGATCAGCAATTTAAAAAGACCTGTGCTTAACAAGAACCAACACTTAGAACACACTGCTAACAGTGTGGCTAATCCTGTAGTTTATTCCTGTTAGGCTATTTCACCTCAGGAGTTGTGCTATCAAACACAGTGCTATTAGGCCTAATCTACAGCCATGTGGCAGCAAAATCAAGTCCAAAATCTGGAAAAATGACGCACATTTTTTTTTATTTCTTAATCCCAGCAATGTCTTCTTAAGCAGAACAGCACCAATGGTGAACTGTGAAGGAAATAGCAGAGTACAATCTGCAAGAAACCACTCCTGAAGTTATCCTCCATATTATCTGCCTTTTAAGTGAAGGATTCTTTAAAAGCTCGGATTTTAGTGAAAGTGTGATGGTAAATGGCAAATGCAGAAACATGTTCTGTGCTCTTTCTGCCATGAGCAAGCCTCATCTTTGAGCAATTAATCTGCTCTGAAAATTGAGATTCCCTGTGCACAACATTTTGCCAAGCTAATTATCGGTATTTACAATACAGAGGGAGTGAGTGTAGCTGATGGAGATATGGCAATGGCCATATGGCAGCTAAATTAAGCATAGCTTTAACACACTCTTCCATTTGTTGTCTCTTCTGAAATAATCTTATACATAAGATTATATATTCACCGTAAGATGAGGCAGCGATCAGAAATGTACTGATGCTTGTTTTCCAGGTTGTTTGGGACCAGATAAATCACTGTACCCTGAAGCTACGCCAGTCAACGGGGCTTATGGAGTACTGCCTAGAAGTTATCAAAGAAAATGATCCCTCTGGGTTTTTGCAGGTACTTTTCTTTCCAATGTTCTGGAGGGGAAAAAAAGAAAAGACATTAAAGTTAAATCTAAAAACGGGCAGCTTTGCTAATCAGCCTCTTTCACCTCTGAGGCAGGGTCACCTAAACTCCTGTTAGCACTGTCTAAAAGCTCAGAGAGCCTGGTGACTGCATGAATGTCCCAGAGAAGGGATGGCTTTGAACAGCTGCACTCTGGCCAGGGTGTGGAGTTAGTGGTCACACCACTTCCCTGACTGCTGACGTCTTTTCTATTGCCAGACCTTCCTTCTGAGCTGAAAGAGAGGTGCTAGGCAGTTAATGATAACTTCCTCCAGAGTAGTATTTTATTCTCACCTGAGGAACCCAACACAGGGCCTCACAAAGATCTCTGATCAATTTGGAAAGGTCTATGACACAGCAGAGCAGTAATTCTCCCCTTTTTGCTTTTCCCCTTTGCATTTCTCTTTCCAAGAGTCCTTTCAACATATCCTCTGTGAGGAAATACAGCCTTAAGGGATTGCGTGTAGATTTGCTTCACTGGGGTTGTTGCACCTCATAGGGCTACAGGACCTGTCTTGTAGCTGGAGGATCCAAGTACCCCCTCTTTGCAAAATATGGCCTAGCCAACAATTGCCTTAATTTGCAGGATATTGTTTCTTAAGTCCAAGCAGTGAATCACAGAATCATAGGGTTGGAAGGGACCTCTGGAGATCATCTAGTCCAACCCCCCTGCCAGAGCAGGGCCACCTTAGAGCAGGTTGCACAGGAACGCGTCCAGGCGGGTTTTGAATGTCTCCAGAGACGGAGACTCCACCACCTCCCTGGGCAGCCTGTGCCAGTGCTCTGCCACCCTCAAGGTAAAGAAGTTCCTCCTCATGCTTAGGTGGAACTTCCTGTGCTCAAGTTTGTGCCCGTTACCTCTTGTCCTGTCCCTGGGCACCACTGAAAAGAGCCTGGCCCCATCCTCCTGACACCCACCCTTTAAGTATTTATAGGCATTAATAAGGTCCCCCTTCAGCCGTCTTTTTTCCAGACTGAAGAGACCCAAATCCCTCAGCCTTTCTTCATAGGAGAGGTGTTCCAGTCCCCTAATCATCTTGNAAGTGTCTATTGATGAGATAAAATGTAACAGTTTTATTATCCAATTAATTATTTTGCCCAATTAATTCTATTATTTTGCTAATTATTTTATTTTGCCCTATTAGCTTTGTTGCCTTATTAATTGCCTAAGAAGAGAGACACATCAAACAAAATGATCTGCATGTGGCTGTCAGCTGAACAGGGCACAGTGCACACATAAATACCTGGGTGTAAGGGGTCTGTCACAGAATCCCTAAAAGACAGGATGAGAATTAGCCAACTTAAACCTATTAGCCCTCCAGATTGATTGTTATTGTCATGTCTGGTCTTAAGCAAGAGTTGGGAGTGTGTGGTGTATATTAATCTCAAGACTGAACAGATTTTAGCAGGCTGTCGGTTGAAATCTGCAGGACAAACCTTTATGTCTTACCTACATGCTAGCTAGACACGTGCTTCATTTTCATTTCAGTTTACTTTTCCTGTAACCTTTGTGGCTTCATTCTTTGCAGTTACCTTTTAGTAAAAAATACTTTCATTTTTAACTTTTCCTGGTTTATCTAATGATGCTTTCAAGGCAACCAGCAAACACTGAGGCACCACATTACTTAGAGCAGCTGCTCCTGCAGCCTTGACATTGAAACACAGCCAAGGGATCCAGCATCCCAGTAAGTGACCCCGAGGTTGTAGGAAGGTTATGACATGCTCCTCCACTTACTGTACAGACTGATTAGAAGCTATTGATGCAGGGGTTCAGACAGGAGTGTCTTCCAGTGACAGTAATGAGGAAAGGTATCTGAACTCCTGCAATATAGAAGAGCTTTCTCTGACCTATCCAGAAGAAAATTCTGCTCCCTGTGACTTACAGGAAGCTCACTGGGAGGGACTCCAGATATCCAAATGGCAGCTTCACTGAACTCAAGGACAGTTGAGTTCACTAATTTCTACAGAGCCAGGATTTCACTTCCAGAAGAGTCTCTTGCAATCATCTCAGTCTGACTTTTGGCATAATTGTCTGTGGGCTGAGCTAGAGCAAAGCTCTAAATGCGAAATTCAGTTTTGATGTAATGATAGAAAATACATCATATTCTTTGAAAATCTATCTGAAAACTTAGCACCTTCACTGTGAGAAATATTGTTCTCATTTGTGTTTTTCCTTTCAGCTTTGATCCATTGAGTCATCTCTGCTGAATGGAGAGACCCTCTCACCTTTAAGCCTCTCTTTGTGCAACTGCTTTTTAAACCGGAGAGCAAAACTAGACTGTGCAGATCAGAGAACAGAGTGCAGAAGTGTACATGACATTGAGGCATGATAACGTAACATAATCTTAACAGGCTTTATAAACGCGATTTTCATTTTCCTACCTTAAGATGAGATTTGTTTTGAAAAGACAACATGAAAGGATGCAACGTAAATGGACCTCACTCCAAACCGACCAGATCCCATCTCATCTGTGGTGCTGTCGTATCCCTGCTTCCCCTTTGCTGTATCTCACAGGCGTTTTGTCACTTTTAATGTGTGCACCTGCCATTTAATTATGTCTGATGATACTCTCTTTCAGATTTCGGATGCTTTAATCAAGCGTGTTCAGGTATCTCAGGAACAGTGGGTCAAAGGAGCCTTGGAGCCAAAAGTGTCTGCTGAGTTTGACTTGACTCTGGATAGCGAACCTTTACTGCAGTCGATTCACCAGCTGGATTTTATTCAGATGAAATGTAGGGGTGAGCTTTTATGATTTTCTTTTGTCCATTTTTCATGCATGCGTTGAAACAGGGCTGGGAGGGATGGGGACACGGAGGGAAGAAAGAGGAATGACTTGAAATTGCTGGATAGTTTTAAAAGGTTTTCAGGCAAATTCAGATTACTGGTTGTCTCCTAGAAGGATGTACTGACTTCACATGCAGTGACCTGAACAAGCTTAGACAGACATAACAGGTGCAGTTAAAGATTTGAAAGGATAAATTCTTCAGAGTAGGGCCATTCATCAGCTTTGAAGATTAAAAAGACATTAGCTGCATGAAACTTTATGCCATTTTACAGCATTCCTAGATTTAACACGGTTAATTCAAAATACCAGTTACCCCTATCTTGTCAGGAACAGTTGAAGTAGTAAATAAATATTCACACACACACACGTATTTCCTTGAGTACGGGGAAAAAAACCCACCTTTGTCTTATATCTGGACTGTGCGGCGAACAGTGCCCAGCTTAAAAAGAAATATCATGAAGCAGGGATTCATAAGGGGAAAGTCCTTGATTCTAAGTATCTGAATGATTCTGAGGGACATGCTAAAGGGAAATTTTTTAAAAAATTATTTTTTAAAATTAAAATTAAAATTTAAAATGAAAAAAATTTTAAAAATATATTTTAAAGCAGAAGATGATGAACAGTAGATGCCATTGGCAAAAATAAATTAACATCATGTGCTTGTAATGAACTTGGTTTGTATGGAGCAGGATGAGAACTGCATCAGAATTAGATAGATCCATAGACTGGCTAGATTTGAAGGCCATTGTGGTCCCTGGGAATGATGCCATTAGCTTCCCTCAGTGGTGATTCAAGACTTAATTATCCATGTGGGTGACAGGGTAGAGGCTGCCAGAATTCAGTGAATGAGTTAAGGATAATTGTGTCATGATGCAGGATATGTGCTTTTTTCTGACTCTAAGCAAGCATAAAGATTTCTGTTCAGTTTATCTGTCCTCTCTGGGCCTAATTCTGAACCTAAGAGATCCAAGATGAAGTAAATAGAGTGGATAATTTGGCAGATAGATATGTGGAGAAAAAAATGGATAAACAGCTAAAGGACAAAGTCTGCTCACCAAGAATGGTTTGCATCTTGGCATGAATGCGTTGTGTTAAAGTTACTCAGAAAATACCTGTGAACTGCTCCTTTGTAATGTTAGCAGCCAGGAAAGTAGGGTCAAGAAAGAGTATCACGTATAAAACTTCTCTAAATACTGTCTGCACTTGTCTTTTAAAATCAGTTTATATTTAATGTTGGCCGTATTTACTGTTAAATATATTTAAAACTAATCTTCCACCACTCTCCTTCCCTAAAATACAAATTTAGTTAAACTATCCACTTAGATTGCTAATTAACCACACAGGTCACTTGAGGTGAAAGCAGCTTAGGTATTTGGCTTTTGGACATTCATCTGGCTTTAAGCTCGAAGACTTAGAGACTTTAATTGAGCCAGATTCGCTGGAGCTTTATGAAAGATAGCACTGTCTGTTGGTGTTCTCATTTACCGTACGATCGCAGTGAAGCTCTGGTACTGAGCTAGACCTGCTCTGAGGAGCAGAGAAGAGGACAGGGCTGCTTCTGACCAAACCCGCGCCGTTGGGCTTTGCTCCACAGGTGCATCTTAACAGTTAGACCTCAGGAAGGGCTATTCCTTGAGCTGTTTTGGCCTTGACCAGGGACTACCTGCTTCATGTCCCATCAGGTTGGTCAGCACAACTGGCACGACCATATACGTGCCATGCAAAATAAGGTGGAAATGCCATTTATCCTGGCCACCATTCCTTCATAAGGGACTGCATTATTCCGCCTCACACCTCTGCGTGCCCAAGCAGTACAAACCACTGACTGGTCCCAAGCTAACATTCATAGCTATTGAGCATTGTTTAGTATACAGAAGTGTATTTAGGTTTTCCAGTTTATGACTGCAAATCTGTTTGCATTTGAACTGCTCAGTCTGACACTTTGGCATTTTTTTCCTGAAATTTACCTTCATGACCTCAGCCAGCTCTGCATTATCTGCTGTTTTGCTATTTGTAGCCATCGGGACTTGTATATTTCTGAGCCTCTAATTTCACAGAGAAAAATCTATGTGTGTCTTCACATCCGCTCCTTTTTTCCTACCTACCCCAGCGCACCAAGTCTTCAGCGCATCAGTCTTTGTCAAATGGTGTAGAGGGGATTGTTATTAGGTCACTATACTGGTTGATCTGACAAGAGTAGGTGCATTAAAGACATCAGAGATGATCTGTAAAGGGAGTTTGGGGAAACCTAGGAGAATAGGGCTAGCGTAGCTTTTCCAACGGCAGGTTGTTTTGTTCCAAAAGCTTTTCAATGGAAGGTCTGTACTATTGTTATCGATGCTTAGTGCATGACTGAATTTCTATTATTTTTTTTTTTTAAAACTGTGGCCTCATTCAACCTCAGTGAGCTTGCAAGGGTCATTTAAAGTGAAAGCATGCTTGTAAGTAAACATCGATTCACTATGTTAGACAAAGAATGAAAATGAGAACAAATCACATTACATTTGCTTTGATGACTTTTTCTGGTGGACTCTCTGTAAGCCCATATCTAAAGCTAATCTCAATAAATAAAGGTCAGGGGGTGTTTTTTTCTTTTTACAGAAAGGAAAAGCAATTTGGTAACAAATTAAATGTTCAGAAATGTGATAGGTGCAGCAGTAATTCTTAAACAGTCATGTTGACCGAAGGGTCTCACTGGTAGCCCTTTGGCAAGAGTCCCACGCTCCCCAGGCTAGCTGACCTGCTGAGGCACACGCACAGCTCTAGTAATTGCTGGCATTTTGAGCTTTCCTGGATCGCTTTCTTCTGACCATGTTTTCTTCTCTTTTTCTGAGTGCCTTGGCACAAAATTTGTGTCCTATTTGATGACTGGCTCAATGTGTACATCGCATTTCCTCAGTTCAAGCTATGGGCACAGGCAAATATGTGTTCCAGGTTTGTTTTGTTCGATCAGCTGGAACTGTCATACAGTCTTGGTTTGTTGTAAAACAGAGACTAGGTACAAAATAGGAAAAAATATGGCTACTGTCTACTTTTCGGCACCACCTCTGAATACTCACTCATATGGCCCTTCTCCTTGTCACGAGTGACTCCTTCCCTTTTCTGCAAAGCCGTCCATGCAGGTTCCCCAGACACATCTCCTGCCGCAAATCTTCTCTGCTTCTCCAGCCATGACCTGCTCCACAGCCCTGATAATGAAGAGTAACTGTTTCAGTGTAGGCTTTATGCCCAGTTCTGTGTGCTCTGCGTCAGGGGCCCAAGTCTTTGCCTGGGGTTGTTCCTTCTCTCTCGATAACGCTGTTTGTAGGGCACTTGATACACCAGTGACTCGGTTTATTACACGGCCATAATGCCCAATTTTGGACAAGGTCAAATTTTTCGTGTTTCTGATGGTCCTATTCTTTCATTGCATTTAGTTCTTTAAAAATTAATCCAGGAAGGTGAAGGGCATCACTGCACAACTTGCTCGTCAAGAGGACAAATAACAAACAACAGCTTCGAGCAGCCCTACTCTGCCCTGAGAGGAGATCAGCTGTACGATGCATTGAGCAATGCATTTCTGAAACCGCTGAGTTGACATGAGGCATCAGTATCACATCTTTTAGCTGTGTGGCCCACATGAAGCACTTTTAAAATACCAGGATATCATTCAGATCATTAATAAGTCTTGCTGTGACAGTGCAGTATCATTTCTCCCTTATATTTTTAATCTTTTCTTTCAAAAGCTCTCTAGAGGACTTTAAGTTGAACAAGAAGTGGGACAGCACTGTAATTTAACATCCAAGTCTTCTTTTTTTTCTGACAGCCGATATTTTTCCTTTATTAGTCCTGTCCCATTGCTCTTCACTATGAAGTGTATCTCAGTGTCCCGATTATTCAACTCACTTGGCGCTTTCCTATGACTTTTACAAGTGTTCACCTTTTCTCCTCCCACAGGGAATCTGAGATCGAGCCAAATCTCTGCCCATCCATGCCCAGGGGAGGAGACAGGCGGGCAGCCGCAGCGAGCATCATCCAGTAAAGCTGCAGAGCTGTTTGGTGGGAATGTCTTACCCCTCCTTCAGCTACTGTAGGTTGTGCAGTTCGGGCCACAGGCTGGCCTAAAGGGACTAGAAGGCTGATAAGGATTGCTCACAGAAATGTCCAGTGAGACACTAAAACAGCCCAGGCACTTCCCCATACTACGTGTGACCCTCACATGTAGGGCCAAAATTCACACTGCCCCTGGGAAGTAGCAACAAACAGCGCCTTACCATATGAAAACATTCTAATCCTAGACAGCATTTCTGTTTTCATAATTAAAAGGGACCTGTAAAACACCATCCCCCCCAAATTGTGCTCTTTTTTTTCAGTGTTGTACATTACGTGGACAGTCCCTGACTGAAATCCTGCTCCCAGTTTTCCTAGCAGATTGTTGCAGGGGGTTGGAGAGGTTAGTGGTTTATTCAGAGGTGAGGAGATGGTGTCTATTTTGCACTTTATAAACTTCGGGAATTAGGTTTTCATCCAGTTTTGCCAGGGGGAGTCTTGGAAGTGAGGAGGACACAGGGAATGGCTCCTGAGGGGGTTAACTGGTTAGCTAAAGTGGCAGGAGTGTGCACGGCTGATACAGACCTATCTTCTCCCAAGCTCATAAATCACTGGAAATCACACAGACTAACAAACACAAACAAACCCCCAAACTTAAAATCGTTCATTAAAAAAATGCCATTACCTCTGAATTCCTCGTTGTCAGGTTTCGTACTCTTGTAATGTCACATTTCTGTTACTTCTCCAGACACAGTGTCTTCTAGAGAAAAGTCTGAACTTTCCATGTGAAAAAACAAGCAGGATTTTATTTATGACGTCCTCTGAATCACCCTTAAATATCAAGGAATAGGAAAAAGGCTTTTTTTTTCTCTCTTTTCACAGAAAAACCTTAAAAAGCTAATTTATAAAGCTCTTTTGTTTCAGACCACAGTCATTCTTTTGGGCTACCAACCACCCGCGTTTACTGTGGTGATGGATAGTGCCAGCAGAAAGCCACGGTAGCTTCTGCACTGTTTATCACAAGTGTGATGTTGGCTTTCGTGTCACTTCCAAAGCTGGAGTGAAACCTTAACCCTGTCACACAGTAGCATCCACTTTCCCACAGACTGCTTGGTACACAAAAAGTGAACGGTCGTCTTTTATCCAGAGAGGTAAAATAGGACAAAAGGAACAGCTCAAGGGCTTAGCTCTCATACAGACAGAGGCAGGAAAATAAACTAGAGGCTCAAAGCAGAGTAGATAAAAGAAGAGCAAACTGACGTTGTTAAGAGCTAAGTCAATGAATGCTCAGAGCACTCAGCTCCCGGTACGACATGGTTGATCTCTGCAGAAATTAACCAGAACGGCAAAATTCAGCCTTGGGCAGAAGACCAGGCAGGGTCTATGCATCGCTTACATCCCACTTAACCTGTGTGATTCCAATGGAGCGTAAGATACATGCCAGATCTCTCCGGAAGACCGATTTTTCACTTTGTAATTTCCAGCAAAGAGTGAACAGTGAGAGCTTAGTTGTGTTTAGCAGAGAAGGTGTGGTGGAGGCCTCCTTCCCACAGAGGCATGGCCCAAGGTTTTCATAGAATCATGGAATCATAGAATGGTTTGAATCGGAAGGGACCTTAAAGGTAATCTAGTTCCAACTCCCCTGCCATGGGCAGGGACACAAATACTCTCTTTTTTATTTTTAAGATGCTGGTCTGGCCAACAGTCTCTTGATGTTTCTCCTGAGTGAGTCACTAAAAAGGCATTTTGGCAGATAACTTCAGACCTGTAGTTTCCAAGAGAGAGCCATAAGCAGTCTCCTGTGGTGCGGAAGTTCCTTTTGCTACCTGGATCAAGGGATTTAGATAAAATTTGCAAATGGGACAATTGTCTTCAACAAGTTGGGTTTTTTTGAGTATGTTTTGACGGTAGTCTTGATGAAAAATTGGGGGTGGGTGTTGTTAGATTAGATTTAAAAAAAACCCCCAAATTATTGTGAAGAATCGTTCTCCTGCTGTTGGTGTTCAGGCTCTATCTTGGTGCCGTGCTGGGTGGAATGTCTGTTTTGCTGGTTAATAACACAATTCTTCCTTAAGGAGCTGTACTGCCAGGCAGCACTGCGTCTCTTGTGTCACCTCATGATCTGAGACACCCCCTGCCACCCCT
The DNA here is from genome assembly GCA_013400135.1 of Rhinoptilus africanus. Lineage (NCBI taxonomy): Eukaryota > Metazoa > Chordata > Aves > Charadriiformes > Glareolidae > Rhinoptilus > Rhinoptilus africanus. The sequence goes on from VXBO01008142.1 coordinate 93,600, forward strand.
CCTCACTCCCTCCTTTTGGGGACAGTGGGGACAAAGTGCTCTAGCATGAGAAAAAACTCTTCCAGCCAGTGATCGCAGGGAAGGAAACCAGACACGAGGTCCTCAGATTGTAGATCTTGTGAGGCACCAGACGCATGTCCAGATATGTTTCTGTTTACATATTTCAGCCGAATGATTTGTCTGAGTATTGACATTTTGTTATATCATTCTTACTGCCTTTTTGTTCCGAGGACGGGAGCAGACCCTCTTCCTAACAAATATTGACTCCCCTGCGAGGGGAGGGAAGTCACCGGTCGCCGCACTGCCCGCGGCACAGACTAACGGGGTAGGGCAGAGTTACACTAATCTGTACCCAGTTCCTGTTACAGTGCCACCCGTCCCATTACTGCAGCTGGAGAAGTGTTGCACCAGAAACAACAGTGTGACATTGGCCTGGAGGATGCCACCTTTGAGCCACAACCCGGTGGAGGGTTATATCTTGGAACTTGATGATGGAGATGGTGGCCAATTCAGAGTGAGAATTTCATTCAGCATTTATTTGTGTTTCTTTGTATACGAGTTTCCTCAGGATATGGATTTGTGTCTGTCTGAAGGGTGGGGAGAGAGGGTAGGGAAGATATGGGTTGTCAAAATATCCCTGCTTCTGTCATGTGGATGTAGAAAGCCAAAGGTGCAAATCCTGCTTATTAGAAGGACCCACAGCTTGGGTAGGAAGTTTGGTTGAGGTTATTCCTGGGGGGTTGGCAAAGAGGGCCTTGCTGATGTGGAAGATGGAATTTCAAGTCACTACTACATCTACTGTGTGCTGCCCCTGGAGAGTACCACAGCAGAAAATCCCGTACTAGCCTAGAGGAGCTGAAAGTGGTTCATTCCACAAACCAGAGATTTCTTTGAAGTCCCTGCTCTCATCTGTCCATAGCACCCTGTTTCAACAGATGAGATTTCTTGCACCAGAAACGCAACACAATTTTTTCTGTTTTTCTGACTAAAAATGGCATCCTGCATAAAAAATACAGGATTTCTAAACCTTTTCTCTGGGAGCGGATGAGACTGGGCTGATGGAAGCTTTCCACAGACACTCTGCGATGGGGTTGGTAAGTACAGGCAGGCATCTGAGTGCTGTCCTTCCAGACCTTCAGGGTGATGCCACAACTGCTCGCTCCTGCCTGCAAGTGCAGGGTACTTGTAGGCTCCCTTGCCCTCCAAATAAACAAATTACAGAATTAATTCAATCAGCATTCTGCCAGCCACATCCTGCTGGAAGCTGTGGCCTTTCCTCCTCAGGCAGGCTTCATGCTCCTGTTGCTCCAGGACCAGGCTGGCCCAGCGCATTGCCTAAGGGCTGGTGCCTTGAAAGCATCTGGAGACCATTGTGGAGTACAGCTGCTCTCTTCACAAATGGTAAATTTTGCCAAAAACATGTGATGGCACTTCTTTGGGAGCTGCAAACTGGCTTCCCACTGGAAGCCTAAGGGTTTCTCAAGCTGCAAATGGCCTGGCACGGGTCCACCTAAGGAGCTGCCTCCCTGTGCCAAACTGCTACACCCGTAGCCAGCAAAAGCACCTGATTTGGATGCCCCTAATTAGAAGAGACAGCAATATTGGCAGGGCATTTTGAAGAGGGCAGTGTGTTTCTGGAAGGTCTCCTCAGTTCCTCAGTCCACGTATCATTTCACATGGGTTTGAAGAGGCTGGTCTCCGCTACTGAAAGGTGGGAGGTGAAAAGGTGTGAAAAGGTACCTTTGTGAACAGCTGCTGGCAGCTGCCGCTATAGTTCATATTAGTAGACAAGAGTGTTACCAGTGCATGATAAATGACGAGTTAGCAACAAGGTGTTGTGAATTCCAATGTCTTGGATAAACCTTGTCACGTGCTATTCACATCTAAGTAAATACTTGTGAATAAACAAGATTTCCGGCTGGTATATAGCCAAACCCGTTTGTATGGGGAGGTTTGTAACTGGCAAAGGTTTTAGGATAACCAGTGCTGTCATGTCAAGACTTTGATTGAAAAAGATACAAAACCATCTCAGTCCTTAAAAATCTAGGACAACTTCTCAGGGGAACACTTTGCTTGCTGTGTTAGAAACACCCTCAGTTTTACTCACTGAAAGATAAACTGCAGGCTTTTCAGCAATGCTATTGCAATAAGAGTTTGCTGACCCTTTTCATGACGGATTATATATCTGAAAGCAGTGACATTGACTGCAGTTTATCAGTATTCAATGGGTGGATTTAAAGAATGGTTTTTGTCTCCCATCATAGCAGAGAGCATCAATCTGAATAAACGCAAGCAGTGAACAGAGGTAAAAATATGAAATGGATTAGAAAACGTGAGAGTTGTTCTATAAATACAAGATAAATACAAGATATAAATGCAAAGACAGCATATGGTATAACATGGAGATAAATTAAGCTATTCTGTTAGAACTCTTCTTCCTCTCCATGAAAGATCACCAGCTAACTCAAGACCAAAGAGATTTTGTTATTTGTAGCGGCTGCCATGGTAGCAAAGTGGACAAACACATGGCCCACTGTGAACTTCAGTAATCCCTTTCTTATTCATCGCATACTTAGTTCACTTTAGGTTTATATCAAGGATCCTTAATCAACGGGACTACTCCTGGGCATATACTTAAGTGTCTTAACTGAAGTGGGGCCTGAGTGGTGTGCTTAGTCACTGCCTTAAGCTCTTTAGGCCCTTTGCTACCATAAACCTATGGATTTCACAGAATGAGAGAAATCAGAGATGGAAAGGAACCGTGGCTTGCAATCTGGTGCGAAGACAGGATTTTTTCCCTTTCCGTCATTTTCTGTTGCTTTGTTCAGTTTTCCATCAAACATGAGTTTTTGAGGTTTCTTTCAATTCACCATAGACTCCATAATCTGACTGATACTCTTCATTAGTCTGCCTAGATATTCCTCCTCCTGAAATATTCACATTGCACAAGTGCTTGCTGTTTAATGAATCTTTGCAGATTTTTATGATGTCTCTGTTGTTTAGTTGCCATTTCATCATCTGGTGCCTGTGATCCTAATCTTTAGGAGATCAGTTTCTTCCGGCTCTGTGTTTGCAGGTTTCAAAATTATATTTTAACACAGGCATGGGACAGCCTTTGCAACAGAATAAAACAATGCGTACTTGGTATTTTTGTATTCTTACATGCCCCCCTTTTTCAGTCCTACATAAATATAAGGATGGTCACTGTGGGTCAGACACTAGGACTACTATCCAAAATAGTCTTTTAGGGTAGGTGTTTAGGAAAAGAGAATAAAAATTAAGATCTTTCTGTGTTGCCCTTTATTGCTGTACCCTTACAGCTTCATCTTCACCTTAGTGTCTTCACTGCTAACCATCCTTGATGTCTCCTCTGCTGTGGCTGTTTGTGTTATAACAGCATAACTTCTACATCCTGGGAAGCAATGGGAAGCTGTTCACTTGTGGCTTATATTTAGAAGCCTTAACATGTGATCACAAGGCACAGAGAAACAGGTAAACTATGTCCCTCTTTCTCTTTTTTTTGGATGTTTAGGAAGTATATGTTGGCAAGGAGACTCTCTGCACCATCGATGGCCTTCATTTCAACAGTACCTATAATGCAAGAGTCAAAGCGTTCAACTCATCGGGAGTTGGTCCTTACAGCAAGACAGTTATTTTACAGACGTCAGATGGTGAGTTGGGTTTTTGCCGGTTTCTAAGTGAAAAGCTGCAGGTCTCAGTGGCAGGACACTTCTGGCTCTTTATACCCATTAATACCTTTAGCAGTCACTGGCATGGAGATTTTGGATCATCTGAGCGTAGAGGCCAGGAATTGAGTACGCACAGGGACTGAGCTCTCCTCCTAGCCCTTTTGGGGATTTTCCATTATCAGTAACGCTTCAGGTTTCAAATCGTGCAATTTTGTTTGGCTGTAGAAGTCTGGAATCTAAGATTCTTGTTTGCTTTAGCATACAGAAGCAGTTATGCAACACATGGTATATTTTTGTGCCACTCTGTCTCCACTTCTCCATATTTCTTTGGAATTTGCCTTTTTCTTCACTACTGCTTCAATTTCACAGCAAGGTCTGATAATACAGAGATGGGAACTCATGCTTGCTCCTCTGTAATTATACTTGACATCCATATGGGCATTACAAGAAGTTCATCTTCATTAATGATATTGTAATGAATCAAGAAGTGCATGCTATTATCACTTCCACTTTTATGCTGTCTTGCCAAAATAGGCCAATATAAAATATTTATACTTTAAGAGCTTTTCATGGGGTTTTTTTCCCCTTTTTTTTTCCCTTTGATAAACTAGTGAAGTCAGTCCTAACCAGCACGGACACAGTGGAACTCCATTTCCATTAAAGGCGATCCTGAACCAACTCACAGTTCCCATGACATGGAGAAGCCTTTGTCTCCCCAGTGACTTTCTTGTTACTGTGTGAGAACAGAAAGTCACTGCCCTTAGCAGCTTATGTTCAGAGGAACAAGCACGGATAATAATACAAGGCACTTCTGAGATGAAAAACAGCAGGGTACCGGTGCAGAGCAGTCTTGTGTAGCTGCCTGTGGTAACAAGGAAAGATTGTCTTTGTTACCTGAAAGTGCAGTGGGGTCTTTAGGAAGGCAGCGTCTCAATGTTCTAATTGCAGTAACGCAGACAACGCTTGAATGCAGCCTGTTCTGCCATAATTGTGCCTTTCTTTTTTGCCCTCCACAGTGGCGTGGTTCAGCTTCGACCCCTCCTCAGCTCACAGAGACATAGTGCTGTCAAACGACAACCAGACTGCCACCTGCAACAGCTACGATGACCGGGTTGTTCTTGGCACAGCAGCCTTCTCCAAGGGCGTGCATTACTGGGAACTGCATGTGGACCGGTATGACAACCATCCGGATCCAGCCTTTGGCATTGCCAGGATTAACGTTGTCAAGGACATGATGCTCGGCAAGGACGACAAGGCGTGGGCCATGTACGTTGACAACAACCGCAGCTGGTTCATGCACTGCAATTCTCACACCAATCGGTAAGTGCCTCCTGCATGCTTTTCTCATCACGGAGCATTTTTTCTGCTTTGCATCAGAGGAAGGGGTCTCAGCAAGCCATCTAGCCCACCTCCCTGCTAAATGTAGTTATTTTATTCCTTCTTAAAAATCATTACTGACAGCGATTGTACTTTAGCAATCTGTGTTGGCGTTTGTTATCCTCACCGTTAGCATTTTTTTCCTGAGATCTAGCCTAAATCTCCCCTGCTGTGAGTTAAGCCCATTGCTGCATGGCCCACCCATGGCATCAGCAGACAGGAGTGCAGTGCACTGGGATGCAGGATTTCTCTCTCGTTGCTGGAGGAGGGCAGGAAGAAAGGTGGTTGATTCTCTTCCGTAGCAGGAATATTGGCTGCAGGGCTGAACAATAATCAGGCAAAGCAGTGGTGGTGGCTTGTTCAAAATGCAGGTGTTTATTTCCAGTTCTGAAAGCTGATTAAAGGTAATGCTGTAGGTCACACCTATGGAGATCTGGACACAAGGAGCTGTTTGGCAGCAAGGACTAAGTGACAGCTTCCATCCAACTGAGCCATTGTATTGAAGAGCTTTGAACAGTGTCTCAACCAGTATACAACCAATTTACACAAAGGAGGATTTCAGAATGTCCCTGAGCCATTGTTACCAACCCCCTCTTTCTCCCACCACTTAGAGGCTCTGTGTTGTCTAACTGAAGCTACCTCCACAGTGGAATGACACAGAGAGGAGGTGTATCAGCATAGATCCAGTGTTGTGCTGACACGACTGCATGGCTTTCAACCCTCATGATAGTTGCCTCTGCCTAATGCTGGCCGTGTTTTCCTTGACATGAGGCAGGGGAGCTATGCAGGGTCAGCTTTGCTTGAAGGTCCCTGGGGTACCACCGGAGCAGAGCTGCACTGGTCTCTCTCCGTGTTCCATGAGAGGGTCAGGCCCTAGCTGAAAGTCAGCTATGTGCTATGGGAACTGAGACCTTTGAGAAGATCTCAGCTGAAGAGTGTGATTCAGGATCCTAAGTCCCTTCCTTATTTTGGAAAATGGTATATTTGTATTCATACTCTTATCTCATGGTGGGACACTGATGTACAAATAAAGTGAATGAGCAAGGATACGTAGTATGTCTGTGGCAGTGCGGGAATCAGTTTCCATTTAGTTTTCTGACTGTTCCAGAAGGTATTCCACACTCACTAACTCAGCTGTTGTTTCTGTTATACCAAATGATTAAAAGAAAGGCTTGCAGTGATTTTTGAAATGCTCAAATGCTAATATTATCTCCTTAAAGACGTAAGTTCATGCCAACATTCTCTGTATCTGAAAGCCAGTTGTAATGTCTCCTGTTGAACAGTACTCTAAAGCATACTTGTATTTTAAGTAAGTATACCACAATTACTGGGATTTTTTTTCAAAGCATATTTTGATTTTGTAGTTCATTACCGACAGGTGGAAGAACCTTGTAGCTGGATCCAAAGCCATCTGAAGTCAATTGGAATATATTCATTGACTCCCAAGGCCTTTAATGATGTCCTAAGTGAATACAAAGTCAGTATAATAAATATATCAGAAAGTTCTCTGTTCCTTTAATATCTTGGTTTGATTTAGAGTGGAAGTAATGTTAAGCTGTATTAATTTTAATGCTCTATGAAACAGCTTATGTTTTCTGGAAAAAAGCTGGCAACATTCTGTGTGCTACTGTCCCAGAAACCTATTTTATGGATTTGGACCTTGGCATGCTCCTCCCAGCAAGCAACAGACGAGTGAAGCAAAACCTTTCTTTCTGGGAAGCACAATGGAAAACACATCAGATTTCCAGTCATCCTGCTTCAATAGGAGAACAAAGTGCTTTCTGTTGATGATAGTTTCCCAGTTTTTACTACATAAAGCACAAAGGTTTTGCAGGCACATCCAAGGCACAGATAGACCCGTGGAATAGCTGTTCGAGTGAAGTACGCTCACGAAGGGCATGTAGTCTTGTGAAATCACATGCGCTTCAATGAAATTAGGTCTAGGCGTTATATTTTTAACCATGATAGTCAAGTAGGTCAGTTTTTTAACTCATTAGCTGTAATAGTCTTGTGGAAACAGTTATTGCTGCCTAGCTGTTTTTCCCCACTGGAGACATGGGCATGATAGCAGTGCCAGAATCCAAAGGAAATGTATTGACAGCTTTTAGCCTTTCAGATGTTATTGTGATATATGTCTGAGTAATTATTTCATCCTTCTCAATCTTCGTGAGAAGAAATTAGCGCAATAAATAAATTACTAGCTTCAAGGATAAGCTGAGGTGAAGCTTGAAAGGCCTATTCATGGGACCTGTCACATTTAGAGTACTTTCCCATTCTTTTCACTCACAACATGCAAAATTGGACCTGTCTACATCCTTAAAAACTAGCATGACTTCTGTGATGCTGGAATAAGAGGCATGAAGAGAAGACTCTCATGCTGTCAGAAACAGAGGGGACCTTTGACAATAGCTTGAACAAACATACATTAAGAAAACACTTTAGGGTAGGGCTATAGCTGTGGGAGATACCTTTCAGCTCACTATTTTTGGAAGTAATCAGTTCACATGAGAGATGTTACACGCTCATAGCTAAGAAGCATTCATTGCAATAGATCCATTCCTTGGCAAAGTTTCCAAGAGCAGGAGTAGCTGGTGCTATAGGCGATACTCTAGCCTCTACATGGTTATGTAAAGAAAGAGACGAAAATCGCACTGAATATTTTACACTGAAAGATAGCGGGGAGTCAAAAACTAGAGAATTTGGAGTGTAGTCTTAAAGACCCTTGCAATCAGGAGAGTCTCTTCACTAACCTCAGACATCTCAAGACCAGGTTTTCATCACTCAAAAATGTTATAATTGTCTGTAAAATACTGTCCTTGACAATAGACATGGTAATGTTGTTAACTTACTGTAAAGCTCATGATTAAAATACTGTTAATGGAGAGTTAAACTAATTCTTCAGTTTATTAAAGTGGTCATAAATTGTTAAGCTTTATTTTTCAATAATAGTGAAACTTTCTGCTATTCTTAATTCCTCAAGCCAATCCATGCAGTTCTATTTTGCACATTGTCCAAGCTGCTGCTGAAAGCATCTTAGAATAACAGCCTCCGATGCCACAGGCAATGGCATTTTTCATGGTAGCCAAATTCCCCTGTCTGTACTCTGATCTTACAGGCTTCTGCGCAGCGATTCCACACTCAGGACTTACGATTGCACCCAGAAAATTAAAATGTTCAGGACTGTGAGAAAAGAGGTGTGAATCACAGAATCACGGAATCTTCAGAGTTGGAAGGGACCTCTAGGGATCATCTAGTCCAACTCCCCTGCCAAAGCAGGATTGTGTACTCAGGGCTGCATCCAGACGGGTCTTGAAAATCTCCAGAGAAGGGGACTCCCACCACCTCCCTGGGCAGCCTGTTCCAGTGCTCTGTCACCCTCACTGTAAAGAAGTTTTTCTGTGTATTTGAACGGAACTTCCTGTGTTCCAGCTTGTGCCCATTGCCCCTTGTCCTGTCACTGGGAACCACTGAAAAGAGCCTGTCTCCATCCTCCTTAAACTCACCTTTTAGATACTTGTAAACGTTAATAAGTTCTCCCCTCAGCCTTCTCTTCTCCAGGCTAAAGAGTCCCAGCTCTCTCAGCCTTTTCCTCATAAGGGAGATGCTCCAATCCCTCAGACATCTTTGTTGCCCTACGCTGGGCTCGCTCCAGCAGTTCCCTGTCCCTCTTGAACTGGGAAGCCCAAAACTGGACACAGTATTCCAGTTGTGGTCTCACCAGTGCAGAGGGGGAGAATGACCTCCCTTGACCTGCTGGCCACACTCTTCCCTGTGCAGACCAGGATTCCATTGGCCTTTTAGGCAACAAGGGCACATTGCTGGCTCATGGATAATTTACTGTCTACCAAGACCCCCAGATCCTTCTCCTCAGAACTACTTCCCAGCAGATCCACCCCTAACCTGTATTGGTGCTTAGCATTCTTTCTCCCCAGGTGCAGGACCTTGCGCTTGTTTTTGTTGAACTTCAGTGAAGACTAGGATTTACTTGAAATAGTGAGAGAGTGGTGCATAACTTCAGAAATGGATTATCATTTAGTGAATGCTAAGTATACATTGAAAAAGTATTGTAAAAAACAGTTGTATTTTCCTTTTACGTGGCCTGCAGATTATTAGGGGCCTTTGGTATAACTCTCATTAAGTAGTTTAGAAAATGTATTACAGTGAAGCAACAGCTCTTTTACATGCTGCTGCAGAAGTGTAGCAGGAGAAAGGAACATCAGTTTGAGCCTCTTGAGCTATCTGGCTTTTTTATTGCAACTAAGGCTTTTATTAGAAAAATTTTCTTGTAATCCTGTCTAAACGATGTACAGAAGAGTGAGGAAATGCGTTGCATAAGTTTGCTCATGAAACTTTATGTCCTTCTCCTAAAGGAAGGGACCATGACCAAAAAGCACTGGATTCCTCAAAGTACAATTCCCAAAGGAAATCATGGGATGCTTGGGAAGAGCAGGTGTTCAGCCTCAGAAGTCCAGCCTCCCTGTCAGCAGCACAGCAAATTGTCCCCTGCCTGCCTTTGCCCAGGCTTCATCCTGCCAGAGCTGGTTGCTCACTGTAGGGAGGTGGTAGCTGAGGAACGGGGAAATCTACTTGCTGAAGTCTCCCAAGACATGGGGCAGCAAGGAAGGGAGAGAGCACCCATCCCTCTGCTCTGGAGAGGCCACAGCTGGGTCCTGCACTCGCCTCGGCTGGGCTCTGGAAGCAGCATCCGTCTCTCTTCAGCTGGGCTCTCCCCAGGGGCTGCAGAGGAGTCACTCAATGTCACTGTGCAGCACACAGCTAATTAGCCCACAAGAAGCAAATTAGCTTATCATATAGGAAAGAGCAGAATAATCTCAAAAAGGCAAAGTTGCTGTTTCTGTTTCCCTAAAAGAATCAATGTCATTTAAAAGGACGTCATAAAATCTATTTTAAAACACTGCAGGATATAAACTATGGTGCCCTACAATCAAAGCTGTTCCGAAACAGAGAAAAAAAATAACATAATTTATTTGTAAATACATCTAGATGATAGTACTGTTGCTTCCCACAATCACATCATGAGTTTTATGATTGAGTGCTTTTAATAAAAACAGTCTAGATTCTGAGATACTGCGGCTAGGTAAGCACCTTAAGTTTTGTTAGAAAATAATTTACTTTGTGGTTTTGGACAAGAGCTCAAAGAGAAACCTATTAATGCCTACAGGAGCAGAAAGCAAATAAAAAGAACCTGAGAACTGTATGAAACTGTTAGTTTGAAATCTAACACACCTGAGAGCTCAGTTCATGATTCTCAGCTATACTGTTATTGTTTGAAGACCTTTAAATGGAGGTCAGAATGGTATTCTATCCTATTAAGCCACAGATAAAACTCCCTTTACCTTCAGAGGAAATGCCATGTGCCAGGATTAGTCTAAAGGAAACCAGTTTATGACATCTAGTGGACAAGATGAAAATTTCTTACCCTGCACTATATTCTTCCTAATCATATTTCGATCCTCCCACTCTCCCACCCCCTGCTTTTTTTTTTTTGATGTTTTGCCTACCTATTGTGATAAATTTTATGTTAAAATTGCATTATCTTGTGAATGTTATGTGCCTGAGGGGAGTGCGTGGGACAAAAGACAGCTGCTTCCTTTCCTACTGCAAATTATTTGAAATCTGATTTACCCTGAACAAATTGTGTCAGGCTGTAAATCCATCGCTGAGCCCCCATGATATTAGCAGGGTAGCAGCGCCTGTGGCCAATCTGCATATCTAGTAGATTTTTTTGCTCAGTGCTCTTTAAAGTAATACTGGGTTTGACTAACCCTCAAATCAAAGTGTGTTAATGTCAAATCGCTCAAGCGTGTAATGGCTGGCTGACTCTGTCCTGGCAGGCTCTGATATCGTGGTAGCTCTCAGCAGCTGCTCCTGACACAACCAATTATCACTGGCATTGATAACCGTGTCTGCACGCTTACAACAGCTCCCAGTCCTATAGCTGAGCACCTTGTCAGTCAGGGAGCTACGCTTACCCCTAACTAGTCCCCCCTTCCCTTCCTCCCCAAAACCAATATCTGTTGTACCTCTACTGGCTCCGTGATCTCTGTAAAGCTGGGTCCCCTTAGGGGATGCCAAGGTAACTACTCAAACTGGAAGTGTGAGTCTTGAGCTGTTAGCAGGCATAATGGTTAGAAATGAACACTTAGGAAACCAGCTTTCTGCTTTTTCATTCCCTGCTGTGCATCACTCCACTATAGCAGGGGTGCTCTGAGGAGCTGTGTTTCCAGGACTCCTGTCCCACACGCTCAGTACTGACCTGACCTGCTCACCTCCCCATCCCTCATCAGCTGAGGGGACCTGTTAGCCCTGGACCCCATTTTCAACTCTTAGATTGCAGTTGGAGGAGCGATGGACCTCATTTCTCTCTAGGATCCCTCCCCCATTAGGCTCCCATGAATATGGTACATAGGCTTCAGATAAAGGTGCGGATGAGTCATAGACAAACACCATGGGAATAATCATTTCACCGTGCTGCTCCACTCTCCTTTTGCCCAGTAAGACTGCTTTGTCCCAGAGAGAGCAGCGGCGCTGTAGCACTTTTGCCTTCACCACCAGTGTAGTCCCTTTGTACCTTAGGACTGAAGGAGGAGTTTCTAAAGGTGCCACCGTTGGTGTTCTCCTGGATCTGAACAAGCACAACCTGACCTTTTACATAAACGGGCAGCAACAAGGGCCTCCAGCGTTTGAAAACATCGAGGGTGTCTTCATGCCTGCACTGAGCCTCAATCGAAATGTCCAGGTAAGTCTTCTGCAGTTCAGTCCCTCTTACCCTTCTCATCTAAAGGAGAATGTGTGCTACCAGCTGCTGGGGCTGATTGATAGCATCATCTGTAGGTAGTCAGTATGGATAGGGGCTTCTTCCTTCTCAGGCTGACACCTAGGCTGTGAACACTCTTTTTTGGAAAACTACATTTTACCTTCTGCCTTGCCTCACAGACATGGGGAGTACTGCTGTGAAAACAAGTACGAGTACCTGCACACAGTAATTCCTACACTTACTTTGCTGCAATGCTCCACTTGGAAAGCAGCGGTGGTAAGCAGCTTCCTCTGCCAGTTTGACTAAAAAACATGAGTATCCTGATTCCTCTTAGATCTTATGTTTGGAGATTATTACCATTGGTAAGAGACAGAAACGTGAGCAGCACAGTGGTGAAGAGAGCAAAGACAATGTAGGTCAGAGAATTAGTGCAACTGAGAAGATCTGGTCAGCACATCATTCCTGCTCTTTCTGAATTTTGGAGATTGCTCTCTGTTCTCAAGAGGATCACCTCTTGGAGGAACCCTCTTTAAATATAAAGCATTTTTACTTCAGGATCACTGCACATGGCTGGAAACAGGACATAGCGTAAGGGAGATCCTATGGAAACACCCAGGAGCCTGAGGACTGAAGGAGGTCCACTTAGGTCAGGCAGGACCACTGCAGCCAGGGTGGAGCACTCATCATTTAAAACACTCAAACTGAAACCAGAAACCTCACATGTCATTATTAGTACATGAACCTTTAGCATTTGTTACCTGTGGCATCCAAATCTTTCAAGGTTTCATAGCTTCATTGTATTTGATGCACCAACATGGAAGACACGGGCACTTTTCTGGGCACCTCACTGCTATGCTCAGTGCAGATTTTTACTCGCAATCTACCTTCAGTTTTAGGTGCCTACACCCTTTAAGTACCTGGCTTACATTTCTTATTACAACTGAGTTAAGACAGAGCATGGCCGATAAGGGGGCGGGGGAAACTGAGACTAAGCTTGGGTTTGCTGTTGGATGGTGCTCTGGTATGTCTGTGTGCGAACCCTGACCTTGTAGAGATGTCAGGTTACAGAAGGAGCACTGAAATGTCCTGTGCTGCCTCTTGCCAGGACAGCAAAGATAAAAGGATTTTCTTATATTTAGTACGTGGCCTGAAGTACTCAGGGGCCCTCGCACAAAGATGCCACCCACCTTGTGTCTAGCAAGCAGCGCTGCTGGAGACCTACAACTGGTGACTGGGTTTGGGAAGAGATTTGAACACGTGGCTTCTAGACTCCAAGGTGTTCAGGAAGGAAGGGGGAAGCCCTTTGTTTATTTCAGGGGCTCAATATGATCTCCATTAGTGTTCTTGATGACTTAAACCTGGACCTGATAGTACCACCACCCCTTCCCCTGTCATTTACTTGCTCTTGGCCTTCACAAATGCTTTCTGCTGAGGATGTTCCAGTTTTGAATCTACGTGTTATTCCTTCTTTGTGCAGGTGACCTTGCACACGGGACTGGAGGTGCCACAATGTGTAAAACAGCCCAAGTTGCCCAACAATTGATGAAGCCTCTGCTTGACCCTGTGCTGGATTCTGTAAGCTTTCTCAGCGTGATTTGGCACTTTTCAGTAAGTCAGCGAAAAAGCGTTCTCTTCCCTGACTTAAAACATTGTACAGCATGTTGCTCACCGAATAATCCACTGGTTCCAGCTACCCCACTCCATTTTTAATTTAACAGCCATAGCAAACACACCCACTGAACTGGCACTCGATTGCAGATGGGTACCTGAACATAGCACACGGCATTGCATACATATGTACTCACATATGCACACACACACACAAACACACTTATAAAGCAAAAGGTGAAATGAGTGTATTTTCTCTCTCATGGCTGGATTTGTGCTTAAAAGATATTAGGGATACTGGAAAAAATGGGTAAGACTGAGGGGCTGTTGGAGTAATTTACCAGTAGGTGAACCGGATTCCCTCGCCACCTGAAGTCCTTAAATCAAGAAAGCATATGTTTTGACAGCTGAAGCGGAGGCTGTGTGCTCAAGAATTCCTGGTTGCCCATTACATTCAGGGGCTCAAATGGTTGTCGTAATTGTTCCTTCTGGCTCTATGCTGCAGTAAGCTATGGGATAACATTCCCCTAGAATTCAGTGGCAGAAAGTATCTTGCTACCTTCAAGGAGAATAAGATTGGTTTCCAAACACTGCCATGTAACAGTTGGTTCATTTTAGCTAACACCATGACACATGCAGAATTCAGATATGAAAAGTTGAGAGAAAAATATCCTTGGTATATTTTAGTGTGTTATTTTGGTGTGATTGTGGAGACTATCATACAGAAGATCCAGTTGTGGTTATCAACACAGCTCTTGAAGAACGGTGCAGGGGAAATCCCTTTGAATTGAACTGAAATTATGTTTATTTAAATATGGCACATGCAAAGTATCCCATGTACAGAAATGCTGCTTCCAAACCTTGATCCTGATAAGCCCTAGGCAGCTGTAGTTCCAATGTAGCTTTGAGATTAGAAGCCTTAATTTTCTATTAGATTAATGTGAGCTAATTAATATCTTGATCCTAATGAAGCACTTGAGCAAGAGACATTCATAGCATTAATGTGAAATACGTCCCTAAGAATTTTTCTGGATTGGGACATAAAACTGGAGGAGGGTAGGTTTAGATTAGATATTAGGAAGAAATTCTTTACTGTGAGGGTGGTGAGGCACTGGAACAGGTTGCCTAGAGAGGCTGTGGATGCCCCATCCCTGGAAGTGTTCAAGGCCAGGCTGGATGGGGCTTTGAGCAGCCTGGTCTAGCGGGAGGTGTCCCTGCCCATGGCAGGGGGGTGGAACATGGGGATCCTTAAGGTCCCTTCCAACCCAAACCATTCTATGATGCTGTAAACCTTTTGCAAGAATTACCTGTGTCTGGCATCTCCCATGAAAACAAGCAGCTGTTTCAGGCACTGCCCACGACACCTGGAGTCTGACTGACATGGAACTTTTCCCAAAGCCCTGGCACTGTCACCTGTGTGCTCTTGGCAGAAAACACACTGATTTGTGTGTGTGCACTTCATTTCCTCCGAATGCAGTTAACATATGCAAGTGTGTGTATGTGTATAGCGGCAATGTGTAAGGACAAGATGCAGCAGACTCTGTGAGCCCATGACATCTCAGACTCTGTCACTCTAATCCTATGTAAGTGTGGTGCTATCAAGCAAGAAAAGCATGAACTCTTAAATCCCATCTATGTGCCATTTCCTTTTTTTAAATCCTGATGCTTATACAAATTCTCCTCTCCCAGTGTGCATGTATGCACACACACATTGTTATCAGACATGTAATTATAAAACCTGAAAACAGATATTCTGACCAAAATCCAGCTTACTGCCTTCTGTTGAACCACAGCCACAGGACAAACACCCCAGGCCTGCCTTCGGGCAGCCTTCTGGCCCCCAAGCATCCTGCTGCAGGTCCACTTCTGCTCTCTGGCCGCAGCACATCACCCAGGCAGTGCTGAGCGACAGCAGGGCTTCCCTGCGGCCGAGTGGCCAGGATCCTCCATGGGGTCATCCTGCCTCGCAGACGCTGTGGGGGAAGGAGAGGCAGCCCAGAAGGACACAATCCTGGGCTATTGCACGGACAAAAAGCAGTTTGCCATCACGCTGCCTGTAACCAAACAAGCACCCTGTAGCCCACCTCTCCCGCGAACAGCCGTGCACCTTCAGTGATGTCAGAACTGAAACAGGAAACAAAACCAACGACGGGAAAAAATAACGTAAGCGTATAAGTGGGAAAACAACAGTACTTTCTTCAAAGTCTGGAATGGATTGTGTTAGTAAACTTGTAGACATTGGAATAACTGTGCTCATTTTGGTTTCTTAAAGAATAGCAGAGACCAACTGTGTTATAATTTTTTGGTTTCATTTAATACCATATGAACTCGTGCAGGATTTTTTAATTAGCGGGTCTGTTTTAACCTACCTCAGCTAGAATGCTACCAGACCCCAAATTTCCTCTTGAGTGTGCTTATTGTAAAATTGTCTTCTACGAACCTGACAGTTGTGATGATAGCATTGGCTTCGAGTATTGCTGGTCAGAGCAGTGTATGGGAATACTGTACAGAAGTTGCACATATTTTTTTATATTTAATGCAGAAGGCACTCCACTTCCACTTTTCCTATTAAAAACAAACGGACATTGTTTGTTTTGGGACTGAACCTTTGTCTTTACTCCCAACTTCTGTGAAGGAAATTCAAATGAATTCACATCTTTCCAGCCTTCAAACATTGCCAGATGTTTAAAATTAATTCTGAATGGGTTTTAAAAGTGTTTGCGGTATTTGGTTTTGGTTTTCATAGTTGCTTTGGTATCGGTTCCTGGTGTGTTATACCTTGGAGAGAAGGCAGTGAGTGATACAGGTTACTAATTTGTAATGGAAATATGGACAGTAGGTAGCGATGTGCTTCAGAGCTGTAGAGAAGCACATTTGTTATCCTCTACATGTTCTAAAATTCACAAAATTAGGGTGCAGACTAGCTACCATTACAGTCTCCTTTTAACTCAACGGAAATGCAAATAAAATAAAAGGAATACAGTTAGAAGTAGGTATCCTGCATTAGACTAATTTAGCCTAGGTCTGAACCGAAACGAAGTGGGTGTATGTGTTAGTTGTGTACACATTCAAGGACTTGGACTTGGCATGGCCAATAGCAATAAACCAAGTTACCCCAACAGATTGTCTCATGACTTCAGCTGCATACAATTTGGTAGTTTGGTTAACAGGAATAATGCTTAAGTAGTTAGAATTATGCTAGGAAACTAATGACTCCATATGTGAGTATTTATGCAGAGCATCTAGATGGCAGTAGCCATCTGAACACAGGCAGAGCACAATTTTCCCTTTGGAGAACAGCTTCAGGTAGGGAGAAGTGAGGCACTTCCACCCTTCTGCTGGGGTTGGAGGTAGTTTGTTTCTCAGCAGGGAACTCCCCCGAAGTCTGTCTCGTTATAAACCCAGCAGCTCACACGTTCTTCATCTACAGCATCTCTTATGACAGTTGTTGTGTCCTCCAAATCTCTTCTTTGGGAGGGAGCCAGCCTTTAGTTGTTTGATCCTTGCAGAAACTGTGTTGCTGACTGCCCAGGGAGCTGAAGAGTAGCATGGATACCAAGGGGACCATTTTGGATGTCTCTTGCTTCTTTTTGATACCCTGGAGTATTGGTGCAGCTCTCTGGGACTCCAAGCTCCTCTGGTACCTGGACCCCCACAGAGCTATCTTTCATGGGACTCTTCTGCTCCTAAAGGCCTGGCTGTTCCTTATAAGTAGGAGAGAAAAGGCTTTTGCACTGGGATTAATCTCATCCCCTATGGTACACACAAGGTAGCTATAAATTGACTTAATGTTCAAAAAAACCCCAATCCATCCTCTAATAAGCATCAAGGAAGCTTGACTTCTGCATACGCCAATTTGAGACATCTGCATAGCTGCTAAATAAATACAGCAGGGAAACTTTGCCCTGCAGAGCAACAAGAGACTCTTGACCCCCAACCTTATCCTTTGTGAACCTTCTTCCTGGCTCTTTCCTCTGTAAATTCCCCTGTTAAGCTTAGCGGGACCAAACAGAAGAGGCATGCCATCAGGAGCAATGTCAGACTTCCCAAGGCGTTCAGCGCTACACTATTTCCACTCCCTTTTCCCTTATCAACTCAAAAAGAACTCACAAGAAGACCTCTTCCTAAGACTTTATATCAATGTGAGCACAGGCCTAGTTGCCAATCCCTTACTACTTCTGCTGTGGAAAGGTACGCTCTATAAAATAAATGTCAGTGAGGGCAGTAGCATAATGTGATGAACCATGAATTTGGAAAGCAATTTGGCTTCTGACAACATAGAAAAGGCAGGCAAACTGCATTGTAACCTCCCATGCTGGCCTATACAGTTAAGATACATAGAGGAAAATATATTGGACTGAACGAAATAAATAAAACCAAAAAAAAGCATGAGCTTACATATATCAGAGTTTAAGGGGAAAAGTATTAAATGTAATTTATTATATGCATAATGTTCCATCATGTTGTAAATAATGCCATGATAGTGTATTGCTGTAGTATGTTCTTGGCTGGTGATAGAGCTCTGTCGTAGTACTGTGTAAGGGGGTTTTTGGGGTTTTTTTTTTTGGTTTGCTTTTTTTTTCCACAAAGTGTAGTTAGTAAAGATGGCAGAGACCACACAATACTCTCGTTTCCAAGTTGTTCTAGAGCAAGAAGAAATGTGAGATGCAGATTTTTTTTTTTCTTTTTTCTAACATAATATGTCTTAAGAAAAGTACAGGAGAGAGATGAGATCAGGGCTAAGCTGCCACTACCACCATATGAAAAACCCTGTGTTTGCGACTGCCAACAAGAGGTGGTGCATTTTTTGGACCACAATTCAGATTGCCCTGTGAGAAGGGATGCAAAGCACCAACACCCTGGTAGCAGCAGCTTTCTGGTGCCACCTAGTACATCCTTTGCTCGCAAAGAAAAAGATGAGAAAAGAGAGTTGTCAGACCCAGTCTCAGGCCTTCCCTGTTTTGTGGCATTCTGCTAAAATAGCAAAGTCAAGAATTCAACTTTGAACCAGGAAAGATAATATGAAAACCCCGAGCATCTTGGCTGGATCAACTAGTCCTTCATGAGGGAGGCCCCATCAGGGAAGTCCTTCAACAGGTTATGGTAACAAATCAACCACATTGCAAATGTAAAAGGCACTTGTCACTGAAAATTACCAAACAAAGATGGAGAGTCTCTTTTTTTTTTT
>VXBO01008142.1:112276-123053 GCA_013400135.1 Rhinoptilus africanus
TTTTTTTTTTTAAGTGAGCTGAGTTTTTTACTGACAACATTTTTGGCGATTCCTCTGCCCAGCACTGGTGAATGCTGCACACACAACCAGCTGGAGGGGCAGCCCGAAGCACAAACCCATCACAAGTAAGACGCACTTGGTCTTCTTGGGTGCAGCAGCCCATATGCAAGCCACAGAGACGAGATGTGCGGGGCTCCTGCATCTTTGCACAATACAGGAGACAGACGTGCGTTTTACTGACAGAAGCACTCAGCAGCGTCTTCCCCTTCTGTTAAGCAACCCTTTGTTACATTTGTTACTGCAAACAGATCGAAGCAGAATTCATTGTTATTTTTTTTATGCTAATTGGGAGGATTTCTAACATTTTCTTGTGGAACAGTGGATAGAAACATTCCATTCCTGGATCCTGATTGCATTCCTTCATCCTCCACCTGCCTTAAATGTTGTCAATAAAAACACTAACCTTTCTAGGTAGCATGGTGAGAAGACATTACGTGATGAGTATTAAAAATAAATGCATGAGGTAAACCTGCTGTTATTTCTGATTGTTATATGAAGCATGAATCACACTAACTTAAATGTTGGCAACCCAAAAAGTGCAAAGGAATAAGATAACAGTGTTCACTTCTGGTTAAATGAAAGACGAGAAGTTGTTTCTGTGTTTTCTTCTTAACCACAACATTTTTTTCTTTATCGTCATTTCCCATAGCTTATATGAATTTGGAGCTGGTGAAATATACATCTCTGCTGTATGTGTCTATCACCAGATCAAGAGGAAAATAGAAACTTTTTATAATTTTGTACCTGTAGCAAACGTTTGTATTTTTTGAATTGGAAACAAACTGCTTTTTGTCTTTTGGTCCGACTAAAACTTTCTGTATTATTATTACCCTTTTGGAAAACCTGACATATGCATTTATGCTGTTTTACAGTTTCTAAATAAATTCTTAAAACATTGCCAACAAATTCAGCATCAGTATCCTACTTATTAATGCAAATTATTATTAAAAAAAATTACTATGTCATAACACAGATGAGGCACTCATGCAGGATGCACACCTAACTCTTAACTGTTGATACCTGCTTTGTTACCACAGTCAAGAATAATCCGGTTGCTGGAGAAAGCCGGGAGTCCTCCCTCAAAGCAACCACCCGTGCCTCAACGTCAGACATACCCTGGATTTGGTGGCATGAAACACCTCTCTCTCTCAGCACCCCTCCGTTAGCTCTGGCTCACACTGGTTATAGAGGACCTGGGGATGTGTCATTTTGCTCCAGCTCACCTTAGACACATTTGGCGATTTCTCGGTTTCCAGAAATTTTTGACACTGGAGAAAGCAGAGCCTGGAAATAACTGTGACACCAGTAGGATCCCATTGGAGAGGCCTTCAGGTAAGTGTAAAAGTCAGACTGGGCAGGCAGAAAGCTTGTCTGGGCAGGAAAGACAAAACTATGCAAAGATGGTGTCCTGGTTTGAGGATGGCCAAACCGCGACAGCTGGTTTGAAATGACATACCACCTTGGAGCTGCACACCTCTAACGAGCAGACGCCTTGTGAGGGGCTGAGCAATGCTACAGGGGCAGCACACTCAGCCCCCACGAAAAGGCACTCATCAAAGCTATGTGACCTTCCTAAGCGTCTGTTAATAAAGCAGAATAAAGCATGACGACACACTAACAGCGGTGCCAGGGTAAAAAACAGAAACCCAGCTGAAACAATCGGGAGTAAGGACAGACAAAAGCATGGAGACACCATCCATGATGGCCTTTTTGTTTTTGTTTTTTTTTTTTTTGCCCTGCAAGAGACAGCAACTTGGTGTCAGCTCCTTCATTGCAACAGGTTTGACTGTGAGGAAGGATAATCCCAATGGGTTTAGCGTACAGGGACACGGGAGTAAAGCTAACTGTCACGGGAAATGGCACGCAAAAAGGAACAGATGAGAAATCCTTGCATTCTTCCGTTATCTCTCATTCCTCTATTCGACTGCAGGTTAGAGGGCAAATTAAGATGGTCCCTGCTCTCCCTTGCCCATCGCCAACCAGTTACTCAGTCAACACTGGCTTTCCTGCATCAGCACGTGCTCCAAAAGCAACACAGCTTGCTGCCTGAACATACATTTGTGTACTCTGGTAATTAATAACACACGCCAGTCCAGAGAAGCACTAGGTGTGTAACAGGTTCTCAACAGTTCTCTTTGCCAAATGTTGGTTGTTAACATTTTTGTTAATGCATCTAGTAACAAATATAGGACTGAAGGTACCATGTTTTACTCAGAACAGCATCCGACAAGCATGTAGCACAGCCAGCTCAAATCAGCTCGGGGATTCAATACCAAAAAAAGCAACCTATCACCATATAACAGAAACCTTTCATAATGCATATGCACTTACGTTAAATCAGTGAGAAAATGCAAAATTTTGAATAGGTTTTTTTTTTCCTACCAAGGTTTCATGTTCCACTGTTAGCTTGGCATTTCAGTTTTCAACTTTTTATTTTAAGAACTGGATTTTTTTCAACTCTTCCTTAACAGACCTTACAAGCTCGAGACCAGGACTGAAAAAGTTAGATACTCCATTATGACCAAGTTTCACTCCTAAACAGCTGCGCAGGTGGGAAGTGAACCCTTTAAATTACCCAAGTGGATTAAGGACATGTTTTTCCCAAAGCCAGCTGAACAAAACTTAGGAAGTTTTGAAGTGAGCACTGAAAAACTGATCTCAAGGATTAACTGGGAATCAAAAAAATACAGGTTATCCCACAACACCCAAAGCCCATCTGTTGCCTCAACAAGTCTTGATGCTCTGTACTCAATCCTGCTTAGTGATTACACCTTCACGTGCAATCGTGGTTTGACATTTCTCCAAGTCTATTCAGTAACCAGATCGGATTAATTCCGGTTTGAATCTGCAACCAGTACTGAATGAGAAGAAATAGAATTATGCAATGATGAAATGTGATAACAGCATTTAGCAACCCAACTCTGCACACCTCTCTTCTGCCCACATGGCTCCAGAAACACTCCCTTCCGCTTCGTTACCCAGTTCTCCTTCCCTCGGTGCTTTCCCCCTCGTCTTCACTCTCTCCGAGCTGGCAGGGCACTTCTCCAGGACCTGAAAGTAAGCTGGAAGGTGCAGGGGAAGGAGCATGTGAGAAGGCATCCCCTTCTGTGGTGTAGCTCTCCCTAAATAATGAAATTTCCTGATCCTGAGAAGGGGGCAGCCTCCGACGCTGCTGTTTGGGGAGGGGACAATGCTGCTGCTCTTGTGCTACCTGCACACTGACCCGGACCTTGCTGCTTGCTCAGGGTTAGAGCCTGAACCTTGTTCAGGCTCCCAGGCAGCAGCCAGGAAGCGCGTGCCCCCACCGCAGGGCTGTGCTGAATTTCCCCCATACACCTAGAAGAAGTTTCTCCAGTAAGGGCTGTTTTCCTTCTCGTATACACCTGCTTCACTGCCAGAGCTGTTCAAAACAAGCTCCAGATGAGCTTATGTATAAACAACACAGTGTGAACTTTTTCCTCTGTCGTTTAACAGTCAACTTGATCCCTATTCAAGTTCCTTTAGCTCAAGGTAAAACAGAGACGACATTTGGGAGTGTCGTAACCATTGCCATTTCTAATGAAAACACAAACTTCAAAAAAACCCCACAAACCACTGCCAAGGACAAAACCATTCTTTAAGAAACACCAAATTGTTGAAATCCAAATAGCACTAAAACTTCAGTTTTGACAAAGACTTCATAGAAAAGCCTTATGAAGCATGGGAACACTGATCAAAACAAACATGAGTTAACCATGAACAACCAGTAGCTATTGGGTGTCATGCCTCATCTGGCTCAGGTCTCAAGTCTTACATGGTTTTTGTTTTTTTGTTGTTTTTTTTAAAAAACAAACCAACCAATCCACCAACCCACCATTTGAAATGGTGCTTATTTGGAGATCGCTGCAGAGATACACAGGCTGTATCTTACCTGGGACAAAGTTTCCGAAAATGTCATAAGTTCATTTGATAGGGTAATTTTGAAACCTTAAGAACTTTTGCTGGACAGGAAAACTGTTTGTTGTGCAGTTCCACTATCCACCAACAATTCATGTAGATAGAGCAATAGATGGATACCTGATTAGTGTTTGAGAATACCTACTTCAGGTTCACAGCAAGTAAGGTATTGCTTTTTCCATATTCTTTCCAGATGAAAGCAGAGTGCTATATATTTTAATCCATCAATTAATGGATTAAATTACTATTTTACTCCTAGACAATAAGATGATTCTAGAAAGTGAAATGCTTTCTTCAGCACACATTGACTAATAAAAAATAGCCTGTGTAACCTTCTTAATAAAAAGTCTTATTTTTATTTATAAAATGGTAAATTCTCCTATTTTTCCCAAGGCAGAATGGAAGTCCTGCAACAACAAATAAGGTAAAAAAAAAAAAAGGACATGGTGGGAGGGCGAGAGGCTCCATAAGTCTGTGTTAGTGGCAATGTGAATTCTGTCTCATGCGTATTGTCCATTTCACTCTGTATCAGAAGTTCATTTGATAACTTTAGATGATTTAATTTTCTTTATGTCATAGCTTTGCAGAATCAAGGTCCCATCTCTGAATTTTCCAACTTGTCCTGCAGGCCAAATGCTAGGCACCGATTTCCTCCTTTTGCCCTTTCTGAAATAGGAATGGATAAAAAAAAAAAAATAATTAAGAGAAACACCAGAAACTCGTGCACATTATCAATATGGTGAAAAATGTCACCTATTTATGCAATCAGTATTTGGTATCATGGAATATCAAATGATAGCAGGTAATGATCCCAGAATATTTGTGACCCGCACAGATACTCAAAATTTGCAACATATTACAGAATGAATTATATATATATAAAAAAAAGTTTAAAAAGACTTTTAGAGAGAGAAAGAAGACATATTTCAGTGAACCTGCCACCGCATAATTAAGAATGCCGCTTCACCTTACAAGCCTCTGGATACTGTAGCTTGTGTTTTGCAGAAATTACTTCTCAGGGCTATGAGTAACATATCCTGGGTCCACACGCTCCAGCTGCAATCTTAGACATGTCATGGCAGAGCTGACATGTTTTCAGTTAAGCAGTGTAACTAAGGACTCTGAAACTGCTCGACACTGAGCAAGGTCACCATTTTGTAACTATGAGTTCTTCTACAGCTGGAGAAGTTCCTTCCGCTGTGATCTGCATGATTTCTGGTATAAGACCAGAGTAGTTACACAAATGAAATACACTGGGGAGGCTATAAAAAAGCAAGTTGATTTTAACCATGTTAAAAATGGCTCACCTCTCTTTCTGCTCTTTCTTCTTCTTCTTAAGAGAATCACTTCTATGTTCCTGTTTTTAAAGATAGATATTTTAATGGAAAAGGAACAGAGCATCTTGGTTAAACTGACATCTGCACGCAAAACATACGGTAGCCTTTGCTTCACAGAGCAGCAGGCATTGAAAGCAGGTTGTGAGACCTTCCCACAGGCCAAGTGATGCAACGCAGCATGGAGGCACGGCTAGGAATGCCCACAGCCCTTCCTGCCAACCTACGGAAAGCACAGCCCTCTCGTGATCAACAGGCTGCCCCGGCCACGTGAGGAGGCACAAATCCAGCCACACGAGGAGAGAGGCTTGTCCCCTGGGAACGTGACAGACCCTTGGGTCAAAAGATGGATTTACTACCAGGCAGGTGTGCCTAGTCACCTGACCCAGTGTACCTGCCAAATGATAGGGTTCGCCCACGTCTGGTCTTGCAGTGGATGTACTCTGGAGGAGAAGTAGGTCCCCTGGGAAAGGGGGTGGCAGGAAACAGGCTGACAGAGCAATTACCCGCCCCGCAGCCAGCTCCCACCTACACGCGAAAGCTCTGCGGGGAAGCAGGGAACAGGCTCGGAGCCAGATGGGCTGTGCTAGAGGATGGATGCAACAGAAACCCCACCCTTGCTTTAAATAGCGAGCAAGATCCTAGATGGAATTGTGCTGATAGAAAACCAGCTGAAGATCTGGCTCTCTGTGGTTAGACAACATGCAACAAACTCTAACTGGAGACCAATTTTCTTCTCCCCCTTGAGAAGCAAGGAAAAAAAACTACTGATTTTGTGTCATCAGTCTATTGGCCTCAAAGGATGAGGCAGTGAAATCCACCACAACACAAGCCTAACTCTGAGCCCTTCATACTGCACACAACCAGCTTTTACTGATGAGATTAGTCCTGCTGGAGCCAGGAACCCACTCCATGGGGAGCAGCGAATGTCAAGCTTAGGCACTCCTCCTGCGCCCGAGGCATTATCTGTCAGGCTCTTGGGCTAGCTCTTACATGCTGTCTTTATATAAAGAAAATTTCACACAAACCTTTCCCTTATCATCATCCTTCGCTGCTTTTTTCTCTCTCATTTTCTCCTGGTAAATCCTGTAGTTCACATGTTCCTTTTTAGGGGGCTGCAATAAAGATTGGGAGGGATACCACTGATTAAATTTGCAAACAAGTTCAAAAAAATATTCACACGCTTGCATGGAAAATATTTTTCAGGTGGCGGTGGGGAAACATTAGAAATGTTTGATTTCCTTTTGGGTGAGAGGAAGGGACTTAAGGGATGTAAGGCAGAGACATAGAAACAGTACCTTTCTTGGTGGAGACAGTAAAGAGGGATGTTCATGCTCTATATCAGCCCTACAAGGTTTCCACATACATGCTAAGCTAGAAAATAAAACCTCCCCACCCCTCAAAAAAAGACATAGAAAATTTTTTTTTTCTTTTACACTACTGAATGATAAATAAAAATGCACAGTATTCTCTGTCTTTAATGCACTGGGAGAGCAAAGCTTTAAAAAGCAAGCCCTTCCCTCTAACAATGTAGTTTTGAATACCCTAATGAAAAATTAGTAAATGTTTACTACCCCAATCAGTCATATATTATCTAAACAACATCTCTGATAACACAACCATACTGATGTGTGTAGACATTTTTACAGATGTCTACAGAAAACAGACAAGACAGAATAGAAAATGTAAAAGTAAGGATGAAATGGGAGAAGGATCAGGGCGAGGGATCTTGTGCCTTGAAGAAGTGCTGGCAGAGACCCCTCTGTGTTTTCTACCGTTTTCCTGCACTGTAACAGCCGGGTGACTGCCCTGCACAAACCAAGCGACAACTACCTTGGCTCCCAGCATGATAGCACGCTCCTGCTCCCATATGCGTTGATCCTGCTTCTTGTAGCCAGTGATTCCAAACTTGTGCACTTCCAGACGAGCCTAAAACATGAAAGAAAATTGCAAGCACTTCTTAATTTGCCCAACCTGTTGTAAAATAATGCTTGACAGACCACATCGAAGTCATACTCCCAAAGAAACCCTGGCTAATACCTGAAATTAGCATGCTATAAAATAAAAGTAACTGAGTTTGGAGCTATATGGCAGAACAGTTAACCACTGTCCATCTCATCTCTAGGTGGCAAGAACTGTCACGGGGACAATTTTCAGTACTCTTAATTTCACATAAAACACCACATGTAATGGATCTCCTCTATATAAAAATGGTGAGAATAAAAAGACAAATGGAAAAAAGTAATCTGCTGTTTTAAAAACAAATGGCAATATGCTTTTTTTCCTACCTCTCACATAATATCAGAAATCCAAAATTAACACCGTGGGCCTGAAAGACCTATGCTATACATGATGGGTACTCACATCACTTTACACTGCTAACATACAGTGATTCTCATCAAGTTCTCACTGAAACATCAGAAAGGAAGGCCAGAGAGTTGTAACACACCTCTCTTTACACAGAGCAGTTGACAGCAGCCAGCATGCTCCTCCTTTTAGCAACGCACACAGCCAAAATTACCTATCAGGAAATCCTCACCTCCAAGAGATGACCCTGCCTGGAAGTGTTTCCTCATTGCTCCCACTGTAGCTTTCCCAAACATAAACCCACACACACCTGCACAATAAAATACTGACATTCGCTAGGTCCCACTGACTCACTTTTTCGAAGTTAAATTCTTGTTCGTTTGCATTTTTCTCTTCATCCGCTATTTTGGTCTAAAAACAAAACATTTTGAATGAACGTAACAAGTAACACCAATTTAAATGTTGATTGTGATAGCTTTGTGGAAAGTAGTGAAATATGAAATGAGTTGTGGGGAAGAGTATACAGCTTTCCAGCAGTATCTTTTTCTAGCTTTATTACCTGGATTTATTAAAAGAGACCGTCTCAATGGCATTTTTAATATGTAGGTATTATAGAGTCTTAGTGGAACAATCTTGCACAATTTATAGGGTATCATTATAGCACAGCGCATAGAGCTTTATCCTGCATTTTCTTGCCTGGATCATCTGCTAACACTTACAAAGAATTTCATAATCCATTAAGGTGTTGATAGCTGCAATTAATTTGCACACCTTCAGGTATAAAATACATTTTATAAAGGAAAAACTGCCATTTGTGAGCTATGCATCAAGTATATTTCCCTTTCCAAATCCATACCAAACTGCTAATGCAGGACAGGACATGAACGTCACGCCTTTTTGTTTGAGACAGAGGAGTGCAGCGATAACAGGGCACGTACCCACGGATGGTGGCAACATGCAGATGAAGCTTAATTCACAACTGCATGGACATATATTAGCGCACTTATCCCACTTAACTAATGCAAGAGGAAGCAAAGGAAGCACTGTCAGCAAACAGCAAACCCAGCTTAACACTGCTTAAAGAAACTACTTGCTCAAAAAGAGATCAGTGAAAACCACATCTTTTCTGCTCTGTGATTTACATGGAGAGCTTCCATCAGCATTCTCAGTTTGGAAGGGAACTTTCCAGGGGGGACAGACCTTATCCAAGGAAGAAAAAGCGCAAAACCCCCAGGGAGAGCTCCACAACTGCTTGCTATGGGAATGTCTCACATGGGACACTTCAGAGCAGTAACAAATCTCCCAGGGTTATTTTAGACTGTGTCCGACTCCCGATTTCGGGGAGGATGTGTTGAACCACCTCTCCGAGCAGATGCTCTGCCAGCTCCCAAGCGTGCCGATGCAGGCAGGCGGCACGGGCAGGGAAACTGCCATCTGCTCAAGAGCAGCATCTGCTTGTCAAGGGCACTATCCCCTCGGAGGAAGGAGCAGCACTACATATGTATTAAAACTAAACTTGAATGCTTGTAATGCGTTTACTTTTCACTCTCAGAACATTAAGCCACGTTGAGTCACAGGTTCAGGTCCCAGGGTTATAAGAGGACTTCCCTCTGCATCTACCAGAGCCAAACCCAAACTTCTCTCAACTCTGCAAAAGCTTCTATATAAAATTGTCCATTTAAACCACCAAAAAACCCACCCAAACTAGTTATTTTCAGAGCAATTTACTAACAAGCCTAATACCAGACTTTTCAGGCAGAAAAATTTAAGTTGTAAAAAGCATGAGAAAATAAATATCTAGGGCAATTTTTAAAGAAAAACATACTGGAAAAAGCAAAAAAGTTTACGGATTAAACCAACTGCTTGCTCGGTCTCTTGAACTTCTCAATTCCAAGCAGTCAAACCCCACATACCAGTAAGTCTCACTGAATTCAAGACAGAGCTTATTTTAGAATTGGGCTTCTTATGGCTATAAATACAACTTATGGTTACGCTACGGCCATAAAAACAACTCAAAGAAAACAAGCAGAGAACCTACAGAATCTGGAAGACCAACGAGTGCGCAAGGGACCCTCTGCCCGGCGTGGAAGGCAGCTCTGCTTCCAGCCAAGCCTACCCAGGCCTCTCTGCTGAAGCAACTCAGTGAGAGTTTTTGGTAGGACGTGGGAATTTAGCACCCACAAACCAAACCAGAGGACAGGATCCTCCATTGACCACCCAACCCTGGTCCTGCGAGATGCACAGTCGCTGAAACGGCTTTAAAAACAGCAATAGCTGCGCTGTGAAGACCCGAGCGGTGTTCGCTGGTACCGGTGCCGTGCCCAGGGAGCGCCTCCCGTTACCAGGAGCCAGCAGCACCCGGGGCTGCGGGAGGTGGCGCCGAGGGGANGAATTTAGCACCCACAAACCAAACCAGAGGACAGGATCCCCCATTGACCACCCAACCCTGGTCCTGCGAGATGCACATGGCTCGTGAACAGCCAAGTGCTGCTCTGACGCCAAAGCAGCACACAAAATGCTCGGGCAGAGAAGTAGCCAAAAGGCTTTGCTTTCCATTGCATTCACTTCTTGCCCTATCAGCAGGCCCATCTGCAGATCAACTTATTTTGCTGGGATACACCTATTTCAAATATAGGATATTTACCCAGAAATCTTCTGAAATTGGAAAAAAAAAAACAAACCCAAAGAGTCTTCAGGTCCTGTCCCCATCCCTGCTTGATCCTGCCCCTGCCAGCAGCCCTGTCGGGAATCGGCAGGGCTGGATACCATCAAGCTGAGGACACGGATCGCCGAAGGATTGTGGAATAACAGGCGGATGAATTATCAAGAGGGGAAAAAACTAGGCACGGGAGGCGGGTAATTACGGAAGGCCTATCACAATTTTAGTGACAGACGGTGGAGACAGCAAAAACCCCCTCAAACAGGCAGAGGGCTCTGCTCGTTTCTAACTGCCACCAGAAAGGGCCGCCCCCGGCCAGGGCCTGCTCCACGCCAAGTCGCTGAAACGGCTTTAAAAACAGCAATAGCTGCGCTGTGAAGACCCGAGCGGTGTTCGCTGGTACCGGTGCCGTGCCCAGGGAGCGCCTCCCGTTACCAGGAGCCAGCAGCACCCGGGGCTGCGGGAGGTGGCGCCGAGGGGA
>VXBO01008142.1:123801-146230 GCA_013400135.1 Rhinoptilus africanus
GCTCCCAACCCCCCCCCCCCCCCCCCCCCCCCGCCACTTCCTTTCATTTGGGGGAGGGGACTGGGGAGAGAGGGGAAATCCAGCTCCTGGTTTCGTCAGAGATTCCCAGACTTCTGTATCTCCTCTGGCTGTGCGCGGGAATCCGAAGCGCATTGTGAGCACCCTCGGTTTATTGCTTTCAAAGGTTATGGAAGCAGGGGAGTTCCAGGCTCCTGCTGTTTCACTCCTGTACTTCACCAGTGTCACAGTCACAGCACCCATAACTGAATTTTCTGATGTCGAGGTTTTCAGAAGCGTATTTTCTGAACGTGCTCTCTCTCCGCCAGTCGGCAGTTGAAGCTGGAACAGCAGCGTGGCTGTAATCTGTAAAAGCAGCGTTATTTTTCCTTAGTGGTTGGTAAAGTGTGTGTTTTGGCTCCCTCGGCGCTACTTCAGGACAAGGAGTGAAAGTGCCTATTGCCATGGAGAGAAATCAGTGGCACATCAAACCTTCTCAGCTGGCCGTGGCCTTTGCAAAACCCCGGCTGTAGCAGCGCGGTGACTGCTGATGCGGCTGGTGGTGCCTGCGCTGAGTGCTGCATTTCTTTGTCTGGGTTTCATGTAGTTGCCGGATTTAAACTTTGGTAGTTGACATAAACGCTGCTTAGAGTTTCTGAGCAATGACTTGTCACGTACTGATCTAAGTAGGCATATACTTAGAGCCAATTAATATTTTTCTGATGCTATTCTGAGCTGTCTTTTTGCCATTAAAGAGCATAAGGGATTTTTTGTTTGTTTGTTTTTTAATCAAGGGGGTTGATCCAAGGTGTTAGTGGCAACAGATGGCTTATACAAAGTGTTTCCAGTCTTCTTAACAGTTCTTGGCTTACTTGCCTCTTGCAGAACATCAACTTGGTTGAAAGCTGTGGAAGAAGAAAGATTGAAAACTGTACAGAATCATAGAATCACAGGGTTGGAAGGGACCTTAGTAGATCATCTTGTCCAACCCCCCTGCCAGAGCAGGGCCACCTTAGAGCAGGTTGCACAGGAACCCCCAGGAGGGTTTTGAATGTCTCCAGAGATGGAAACTCCACCACCTCCCTGGGCAGCCTGTTCCAGGGTAATGCTAAAATTAATGCTAAAACATGCAGGAAGAAGAAAACCATAAAAGTTTTAAATGAATACGGGCCTAGGTTTAATACCTTGTATAGGGTTGTTTTTAAAGTCCCTGGAGAGTTAATTCTGCAGTTACTGTGGAACAATTCTCTGAACTACAGTAGTGGAAAGAAAAGTCAGATGATCTACCAAGTGCTACTGTAGTAGAAGGATGGGATCCAAATTTGACTCTGCTCTGTGGGGAAAAGAATATGAGAAGGTCAAACTTTATAGTAGGATTTCTGTTCTTTGATAATATGAAATTGGCTTTTGATACAGTTGAGGCTTTGAAGGACTTTTTATGGTTCTTAAGTGGTGATATTCCCAATTTGAGGGTTTTTTTGTTTATTTTGCCAAATTATCTTGCCTTGGTGAATGGACAGGAACTAAATGTTTGCTCTCTACTTCTTTAAATGTCAACTGCATTGATAGTGTTGCTGATGTGGCTGTGGTCAGCTGGCAGTGAAACCTGACTCCCTCTCCTGGGGTTGAAAACCCAGCCGCCACTGCTGGGCATTTTGCTTATCTGTTCCTGGTGTTTTCCTGTGTGTTTGCTGGCCAAGCTTTCCTCTCAACACCAGAAAAGGTCACTGCAAGAGCCCGTGAAACTACATGTTTTATCCTTCATTATCTGACTGGTTCTGCACAGGTTGTGTGTAGAGAGAGGCAAATTGAATGAAAGGGATGTCTGTACTACCCTTCAAGTGGTGCAGTAGACATAATCATTTTTAGTATCTTCTTCTAATAAATGTGCTTGATCATAACCAATACTTTTATATTTGTGTTTCACAGAGGCTTGCTTCAGTTGCCTTGCTTGTCTGGTGACTGTTGCTGCTGTTTTGAAGTTTAGAGAAACACAATTTCAGTTTTGGAAGGACTGAGGAGTCATTCATACGGACTGTGGTGTTATAGGAGATAATAGGAGACATCTCTCTCCAGCGCAGGGGGTGCCTACAGACTCGAGGGGAAGAGTTTTGTCACTGAGATTTCTGGAGCAGGACAGATCCACAATTTAGTTCTTGGTGTACCATTTGTTTTCCTGCTTAGAGGTGGTGTTGGTTACTCAGAGGCTGTGCTCTCTTTTTACCTACTTCTGACCCATGTTGCATTTTGATCTTCATGTGGCTGATAATGGTTTTTTTTTTTTTTGGTTTGTTCCTGCCTGGCTGTGTTTTATGTACCTTATGTTCAAGCTTGGTGAAAGCCACCACAAATCACCGAGGTCCCAGATGCAACTTAAAGTAGCAGGGATTATTTTTTTGTGTTCATGATTGTGTTTTTATAATGCCATTCATGTCATTGTGTTCATGAAGCTGTGAGAGTTGGAATCAAAGGTGTTTTAGTTAATACCTATTAATCATGGAAAGGCTGGAGGCAAGACACTTACGCTGTAGAAAGCCAGGTGTTCTCTCAACTTCTTCCTGTTGGGCAGAATTAAGTAACGTGTGGCATAGGGTGATTTGGGAATCTTTGCAGTTGGAAGGGTTGGGGGTTTTGTTGTTTGGTTGTGGTTTTTTTTCTTTTTAGTTTCTTTCTGTAGCATTGTTCCAAGTAGGTAATATTTGTTCATGCATCCAGAGTGTGGAGTGCAGACACAATAGAAAGCTAAAAAGAAACCCCAAACATTGCAAAAGTATTGTATGCCACTATTTCAGTACTGTAGCCAAGCAGACCACTGAATGGCTGGAGACAGTGTCTCATTCTTTATTTGTATGTTCCCAGCAGAAAGAGCTCACGTCAAAGAAAAGAGATGAGTTTGAAGATATCTTGGAGGAAAGACGATTGTCCAGCGACTTGAGATACGCGATGAAATGTTATACTCCTGTGATCTACAAGGGGCTTTCACCTTGCAAGCCAAATGCTATTAAAAGTGCTGTTCTCCAGTCAGAGCAAGTTCAGTATGTTATCAAGCAGGTGAGTCTGGACACTGAACTGTAAGACGAGGCAGACTGAACACAGCCAAGCTTTGTGTGGCAGCAGGGAAAAAAGATTATTGCTGACCTTGTCAAACGCAATAGTGGTAATTTGAAAGTCGGTCCAAAAAATCAGTAACTTGAGAGCTGTACTCTTTTGGCAGGAAAAACAAATACTGATTTACCATGGAGTTGCCACTAAAGCTGTTAGACAGTTTGTTCATGAAGTAGTGTTTTGATTTTGCATATATGACACTTCGCTATCTAACTTATCCAATGTGCTTGACTTTTTTTTTTCTTGTGCTCCTCCACTGTCCTCGCCACAGAGCAGCACTGTGAAAGACATAAGCGCTCTCCTTAGTAGACATTTTTGTTCTTCGAAGATGTCTTGTAGGAATGTTATCGGCTAGTGATGTATTTGTGAATCAATCATAAATGCTTTCCCTAAAATGAGAGTTAACTTTCACAGAGAATTCTTTGAATTAGAAACACTGCCAAAGATATAACCATATTTTTGTATTAAGATGAAGCTAGTACTTTGTAACGAATTAAATATTTTATAGTCAAACTGGATCACATTTTACATTGTGTTGAAATGAGTGAAATAAGAGTGTGTGTTAGTTAGCACAGTAACTATTTTCAGTATTCAAGAAAAATAATTCCAGGCCAGTAGAATTATATAAGATGTTTTGGCTAGTTCCAAGTGAGTGGCTACCATAAAATTTTTCTGTTTATTTTTTTTTAATGATCAGTGTTACCTATGATGTATCAAAACCTGTTACAACATGCCTAACTAAACCATGGCCTACAAGGTAGTCCTGTTGCCGTCATGAATTACGAAGTAGTATGAAATAAAATGAAATAAAAAAAATAATCTTTCAACTTTAGAAACACTAAAACATTTACTGAAAGAAAATATTTTACAGCGAATTTGACAGGAAGACACTTGTATGGTGTTTTCTTGTGTAGTGCCGCGTTTTTGATGGAAAATAATTTTGATGGATATTTTCTCAGCTTGCGTCAGGGTTAACAGACCTGACATGGCGACCTAGCTTTGAACTAGAGATTGCTGAAAGTATTGACCTGAGACTACTGTGGGCAATCTGCCCACCCATCTACGATTAGTGTGCCTCCTGTCTGGGGAGAGTTTACTCAGCTTCACGCAGGCGTACTAGAATTTGTTCTTGTGACAAATTGCCGAGGTTACTGATGTTCAGTATGTGAAATGAAGTGCATTTGTTTGTTTTAGCTTGCTATATGTGATATGTCTGGTTTTTTGATTCCTGATTTCGGGGAGTAAGTGCTTAGCTCTGTAGTGGATGTGCACTTAATTCACACAGGATCAGCTGGGTGGGAAGCCTTTTACTGGTGAGTAAGAGCAGTATCTCTTCTCATAGTGAATAAGGAGAATAGTTCTTGGGCTTCCCGAGAGAGATTGATTTTTCTCAGGCTCAAATCACACAGAATCACAGAATGGTTGGGGTTGGAGGGGACCTCTGGAGATCATCTAGTCCAACTCCCAAATGGAAGCAGTTTTTGGTTTCTTTAAGTTGTTAAGTAATCAGTTATAGCTACCTGTGGAAATACGCAGGATGATGGATAATGCATTTATTAAAACACAATTGAACGAGTAGATATGATTGTAAGGTGGTATATGGAGGTATATTAAGGAGATGGATTTTCTCCTATGTCACAAAATAGAAATAATGAGTAAGCAATGCTGGCCTCTAAACAGAGCCTGTTTTGGAGGCATTTTCTTCTGCCATTCCTCCTCTTTCCTCCGTGTTCCATAAAAGTCATGCTCCTCTTTCCATGACAGTAAAAGATTAACTTTTCAATTAAATATTACTGGGTTCAAAGTATCAAATAGGAGGGATGACCATTATTTAAATCTGTTTTAAGAGACTTCAAAAGGGAATGTGCACAGCAACAGAAAAAAGATCATTGATATGCAAAGTTGGTAGACACGGTGCTTTGTATGCATTTCGGCTAGCCACTGCCAAAGTAATACATTACAAAGAAATTCAAGCATGATAGGGCTGAAGTTCTTCAGCCAAGTCTTAAAATCTAACCTAAATACACTGCAAAGATTTATGTTGTGAATACCTCTGCAAACATAGGTTTTGTTTTAATAATCAAAGAAAATTTCACACAGCCTTCTTCAGACCAATAATACAGGAAATATTCTTCAACTTAAATCTCTTTTGAAGATGCCACAGGTTAAAACATTCAGATGGTGTGTTTCGGGGGTGGGAAATTGTTGCACATCCTCTCCTCCACCTTTGACATCTAAGCTCATTCTTGATTTTGAACAGCTTTAGCTTGGCTTTCCCTTGTTGGCTGACATTGAACAGATTCTGTGGGATTACATGCATGCCTATCACATAAAATAAAATCTTGCTGACTGTTGCAGTAGTTCTGCCATAATTGTTGTGGCACATAGGATGGTGTGCATGGGCAAGGAGAAGGGAACAACATCTGACTGCTGTTTCGTTTCTCTTTAGCTGGCAAAAGAGATGGGAGAATCACCTGATATCATTCAAGAAGAAGCCATGGAAATCCTGGATGAGATGGGACACAGTATGCAATTAGGAGCTGTCAGATTTTTTGCCTTTACTCTGAGCAAAATATTTAAACGGCTTTTCCAGAGGGTTTGTGTGAATGAAGAAGGAATGCAGAGGGTGAGTACTGGCGGAGGGAGGGGAAAAAAAAGGTATAATAGGGTATAACCCTTTACCGAAAGGGTTATCAAGCATTGGAACAGGCTGCCTGGGGAAGTGGTTGAGTCTCTGTCCCTGGAGGTATATACAAGACGTGTAGATGTGGTGCTGAGGGACATGGTTTAGCGATGGACTTAGCAGTGCTAGGTTAACAGTTGGACTTAATGATATCAAAGGTCTTTTCCAATCAAAACGATTCTATGTTTTCATACCAGTCACTTGGACAAAGACTCTAATCTTTGCTTCAAGTAACAAATACAAAAAATACCGTTTGAAAAAACAGACTGCACTTGTGTTTACTGCTGCAGTTCTCAATAAGGGGGAGAAAAGATAGATGATATGTAAGATAAGATGATAGATGATATTTTAGAGGCAGTCTGCAGGACTTTTTTGTATGTTTTCCAAATGCTTCCTATGGTAAGAAAGACTTGCAGTCGTGTGTCATTGATTCTGCTGGGTTGGCCACTGAGAGAGTTTTTCTATCTGATCTTACAAATTTAATAATGCGTTTAGCTCAATTTGGGTTGCAAACCTAATGTTATGTGGCTGAGCGGGCTGTCTGTTCTGCAAAACCTTCATACAGCGAGGAGCGGTGAAACCTTGGGCACCTCTGAGGCTGGAGTTGCTGTAGTTTTGCCCTAGTTCCCTGGGGAGCTCTTGTCCCCCTGTTTCACTGCAGGATGCCGCTGTTCTGGAGGATGCAGTGCATTCCCTGCAAGACAGCAATGTCGGCCCTTACAGCCCATACTGGGTTTCCCATCCCCATCAAAAGGGACTCGAATTAGACTATGCCATAATGAAGTGGCCCTGTCTTTTGAGTCCTGTGATGCTTGTGAACCATACGTGGTTGTCTGGAAACTACTGCTCCAAATTTCCTATGGTTTCATGCTGAAAAAGATACAGAGTATGTGGACAGAGAAACCACCCTCAAAGAAATCAGCTTCTGTTTGCCTTATGCCCTGTGAAGGGCTGTATTTGCAAGTTTCAACAGTCAGTCTGTAAATATTGGAACAGTATTGTTTGTGCTGTTTTTCTTTCAGTTGCAACATGCCATTCAGGAGCATCCAGTTGTACTGCTGCCCAGTCACCGAAGCTATGTAGACTTTTTGATGCTGTCTTATTTGCTATATACGTATGACTTGGCTTTGCCTGTCATTGCTGCAGGAATAGGCAAGTATGTTCTTTTAACAGTGTTTTCAGGATTCAGAGAATCAGTAGCAAGGGGTCTGGTAGCTGCTACTATAAGTAGTTGTGTTTAACTTCTGTTCCAAATGTGTCTTGTTAAAACCTCCTTGTGTGGGATGCATACAGTGTCCAAAAGCTTCTCATCAGTGCAGAGTCCAATCAAAGATGAATTTTTTTCATAGCAAGTTTGCCCAGAAGTACCCCATCTTTAGATCCAAGGCTGGGGTAAAGATAGGTGTTGCAAAGAAGACTTCTACATTGTTTTTTTGGCCTAGGATCAGGCAAAAACTTGCCCAAGGGGCTACTGTGTATGCAGAACCCTTTGTGATACTTTGCACAGTTTTAAATGCAGTCACAGTAGCCAGATATGAAGTGCCAGCCACCTCGTGCTTGTTGCTGATGCAACTGATTGCCTCAAAGCATTGGCAGAACTCTGTTACGTGAAGTGCTGAGAGCAGAACTGGCTGGGAAAAGAAATTTCCCATCAGAGGTCACAATTTTGGATGTACTTAATTCTAAAGCAGATGAAGCCAGTATATTTGCGGGAAACAATTCTTGAAGACTTTAACAGTAAATGTCATCTGAGTTCATGTGCTTTTTGAAAATCTGGACTCTGATAGCAATTAATTGAGAAACCTCATCTTGGAAGTCTTGGATATCAACCAGGTTTTCTAAGCAGGCAGACAACAACCTCAGGTCTGGCCAGCACTGTAATGCGCACAGGCAAGCCACCAAAGATCTAGGAGCATACTACTCTACTGTAGCCTACTTTTCCGGTCAGAGAGGTTAGGAAGATCAGTAGGAAATCAGCAGAAGCTGGGAGAATGTGCTTGCTAGGGAAGATGAGATTCTGCTGGTCTCTTGAGTTTATGGTATCTTGCATATATGGTATCCAGGTAATGTAGGCTAGATTCTGGTGAATTCAGAAATTGATGTCTTGTATCTGCCTTGATCAAGGTGATGCAGCTGTTTACCTGTCGCGTATTGTTCAGAATCCGCTCACATGCTTTTATGGGTATTGGTGTAATCCTTTGCTTACTTTTGGATTAGAGCCTTTTTGAGTTTTGGGCCTCAGAACACTATCTTAAGATACTGTTAGTTTAGTTTAGAGGGATTTTTTAGTGATTAACATTTTTTGAAGTGTTTTGGGGTCAAAGTTCTTCAGAATTAGGAGCTTGCAGCTTGATTATACTGCTGTATGTGTGTATTGTTTTAAATTCCTCTGGAGAAAACGCATGGTTTCTCTATGGTTGTAGTTGTATTTACTACATATTGTATTAGAAGTTTACAAGATGCAGTTTAAAAACTCACTCTCAAAGTGGTACTTGTGCTGAGCGGAGAGGCACTCTCCTCTCATAGGTGGTAAGTGCCTCTGCTTTGTTAGTTAGCACTTGGCTTCAAGTAGCATATGGGTAAATCGTGGAATCCTAGAATAGTTTGGGTTGGAAGGGAACTTTAAAGGTCATCTAGTACAACCCCCTCTGCAGTGAGCAGGGAGATCTTGGCCCCATCCAACCTGACCTTGAATGTTTCCAGGCATGGAGCATCTGCCACCTCTCTGGGCAACCTGTGCCAGCGTTTCACCACCCACATCATAAAAAATGCTTTCCTTATATCTAGTCTAAATCTACCCTCTTTTAGTTTAAAGCCATTACCCCTTGTCCTATCGCAATGGGGCCTACTAAAAAGTTTGTCCCCATCTTTCCTGTAGGCTCCCTTTAAGTACTGAAAGGCTGCTATAAGGTCACCCCAGAGCCTTCTCTTCTCCAGGCTGAACAACCCCAACTCTCTCAGCCTGTCCTCACAGGAGAGGTGCTCCAGCCCTCTGATCATTTTTGTGGCCCTTCTCTGGACCTGCTCTGACAGGTTGATGTNATACCAGAGCGGAGTAGAGAGAGAGATCTATGAGGATTAGCTAAAGGAAGGGAAACAGTTGCCAGTAACACCAGAATACATGTTCATACAGTACATTAGCAGAAATCTAGGTGGTGCTGTGATAATGTTTCTATCTCAGGTCTTGGGAGCAAATCAGATGAGAGGCGCGGAGCTGGCAAGGTGGTGTGGGCTTGAGGTATGTGAAAGGATGTGTTTCAGTCCCAGTTTGTGGGGTGGCAGTGTGTGGTGGGGAGAGGCATTGGGAGTGCAGCCAGCATCCTGTCTGAGAGGTTGAGTACATGGCAGGAGGGTGGAAGTAAGGAAGGGGATAGAGTCTATGTTGTGGTGGGAGAGGGAGGA
Source organism: Rhinoptilus africanus (assembly GCA_013400135.1). Lineage (NCBI taxonomy): Eukaryota > Metazoa > Chordata > Aves > Charadriiformes > Glareolidae > Rhinoptilus > Rhinoptilus africanus. Next base: position 132,989 of record VXBO01008142.1, read on the forward strand.
TAGTAGGAGAGTAAGGGGAAAAGATGGACCTCTGCATATGGGAGGCTCCGACAGCTGCTGTTGCTGACCAGGGTCCTGTAGACAATCCCTTTTTTATCTATTTTTATCTATAGAGATACAGATATCTCACATATATGTGTGTATGTGTGTGTGTGACATCTCAAGGCAGTCATTGTCAGTGTTGCAAGTGGAACTACAAATTAATTTTACTGAGTGACTATCTGTTGTCAAGTGTTGCATGGATTGAGGTGGCAAGGAGGTTGAAGCGGCACGTGGCCAGCTGCTGTGTAGACTCATTTTAAATGATTCCCTAAGAAATTTGTTAACGTTAAGTGTTCCCTGGTTTTACAAGTTAAGCGTTGACCATCATTGCTTAAAACCAGAAAACTATAAAACTATAAAAGCTATTTTGGTGTACACCTCCCAGAGTGATGCGTCAGGATCATAAAGGGTATAATATAGTATAATTGGTCAGTTAATTTATGTGTCTTCTAGGCTACATTCAGTGGTAACTGATCTTTCTGAAGATGAGGAAGACAATGTACTTCAAAAACTTCGTCTTTATTATGGTTGAAATCTGGCCATCTAAATTATGAAAATAAATTGCTTTAAGTGAATGCTGCTTACAATAAAAAAAAAGCTTATAGTATGCCATTCATGTCTACATAAGTCTTGCTAGACAGTCTGAAAGCAAATAAAGGTATTTGCAACAACAGAATCCTTGAAAGAGATCTTGTTTATTCTGGCAATTGAGATGGTGTATTAGAGAAAGTGGTTGATTTTGATGGCTGATATTAACCACTATGTTTTGTGTGTGTGGTTTTGTTTTTTGCTTGATTGTTTTCCAGATTTCCTAGGAATGAAAATAGTTGGTGAGCTGCTACGAAGGGCAGGTGCCTTTTTTATGCGACGTTCCTTTGGTGGGAACAGACTTTACTGGGCAGTGTTTGCTGAATACGTAAAAACGATGTTAAGGGTAAATAAATTACTGAACTCTCAATATGTGTGCTTAAGAAATACTCTGTTGGAATGATTCTTGTGAAATATGTACGATGTTATAGCTGTGTGATTGAAAGTCTTCACTGGGATCTGATTAAATGCATTTTACCTCAGAATTGCTGTAGGTGAAGAGCACGCATGGGCTCTGTTGTTATTATAGTTCAGCAGTGGGCGGTAAACAAATTGTTGCTCATCAGTTGCTTTGGGTCCTGCCAGTAGCTCATGACAGACACCATATTTTTGTTAATTTAACTATACAGTGTGGCAATTAAAATGGATGAGTTGAATATAGGCTTAGAGATGAGTTAGACATCCATGGGTTCCATTAAAAAAACTCCCTACTTACATTTTAAGTGCTTAAAACTATTTGTGGGCAGTAAAGAAGAAACGTTTTTATTTTCTGACTGGCTTTTTTGTTGTTTTACTTTTGAAGAGTGGCTATGCCCCAATTGAATTTTTTCTTGAAGGGACTAGAAGCCGCACTGCCAAGACTCTGACTCCAAAGTTTGGTAGGTTTGTTGAAAACTTAGAATTTTTATGATTATTTGTGTTTTCATTAATGGCTATGTCCTTTGTAAGTTCTTCAGACAGGAAGGGATGTTAAAGTGGTGGGAAATTGGTGAGGTCTTTTGGCGTAGTAGAAAACACTATGGTTGCATATTAATTGTATAACTTCACCCTTTTCTTCCTAGAAAACAGGCATCCCCTGACCAGCAGGGAAATACTGTAAGCTAACTGTAAAAGTCATAAGAACTCTTTAGAAGAAAGGTGGTGTGTGAGCGCAGAGCAGTGCTTCTGAAAAGAGCAGAGATAGCTGTCCAAATGCATTGCTTACGTTTACCTTCTGTTTTAAAGCTTGGGCAGTATCTTACGCTTCTGCTGGGTTGAGGAGAGAACAGGCACAGTGCACACCTATTAGCAGTTTCTCAAATTTGAAGATATCTTTTCAAAGTTAATTTGCAGTTGCTTTTCCCTCCTTGAAAAAGACAACTGATTACCTTTTTTCTTCTTTTTNGGTCTTCTTAGCATTGTGATGGAACCATTTTTTAAACGAGAAGTCTTTGACACGTACCTCGTTCCCATCAGCATCAGCTACGAGAGGATATTAGAAGAATCTCTCTATGCATATGAACTCCTAGGAGTCCCAAAGCCCAAAGAATCTACATCTGTATGTGAATTCCTTAAGAACAGAACATAGGTGGATGTGTACACACCCTGTGGCACCAAAATTTGAGTTTTGCTCTCCCATTTTCCTAGGGGTTGCTAAAAGCCAGAAGAATCCTCAGTGACAATTTTGGTACCATACATATCTACGTTGGCCAGCCGGTATCACTTAGAACCTTGGCATCTGGGAGAATCAATCGGTGCCCATACAATTTGGTTCCCAGGTACCGCATCTTTCCATGGTGTATGCACAGGAAAAGCCTTTGTGTAGTCCTCACCCATATAAAATAATTAAGATGTTCTCTTATACTTTGTTTTCAACTTCTCTCACCTCCTCTCCCATCGGACTGTTTAGACCGCTGAACCTGTTTTGTCTGAGCAGAGGCTTATCATGCTTGTGATTGAGTGTTTCTGAAAAAGGTTGTTACTTGTGAAGCTTTGTACTGTGTCAAGAAGATGTCATTTTAAAATTTAATGATGATGCATGAGCCAGGCAAAGCTCTGTTTTCTGAGAATTTGGAGGTTTTGCCACTTAAAAATTCCACCTTTCTCTCGCTCCTTGCTTTGTTACTGCACACTGTTAACGTGAGTGTGTGCCAGGGAGCTGTAGCTATGACTAGATTGGGTGACTTCTGCAATTTGTTATATAAAACATAATGCTTTTGAATTATTTTTTTTAAGATAGCGAGTGTACAGCATGAATACAGAGATCTGTGTTTCAAATACGGTCATGAAGCTACTGATGTTTTGCTCTGTACTTCTGTTCTACGTATCACATAGATAGAATCACCCTCCAGATGTTAGGTGCTGTAAAGTAGTTATGGATCTGTGAGCAATACAGAAGAAATAAGGAAGGGTGTGATTTATATTCCAGTTTTTGGAGCTCTTTACCTTGAACTGCATTGTTCTTTTCAGGCACCTTCCCCAAAAGCCATCTGAGGATATCCAAGAATTTGTCAGTGATGTAGCTTATAAAATGGAACTCCTGCAAATAGAAAACATGGTTTTGAGCCCATGGGTGCTGGTTGCTGCTGTCCTGCTCCAGAATTTGCCAGCCATGGATTTTGAACTTCTAATAGAAAAGACTCTGTGGCTTAAAGGCTTAACACAGACTTTTGGAGGATTCATGGAATGGCCTGGTATGCAGAGAAAGTGTTATTTCTGTTCCTTTTGTTGCTTATCAAGGATAAATCACATTTCTGTGGAAGCAGTGTAACGTGTCAACTTTACAAAATGTTTTCCTCAGAGTTGTAAATGGATTTTAGGATCTACTCAAAATTATGCTAAAACCTGTCAGGTTTTGACTTAACCTGGAGAAGAGAATACTTTGAAAAACAGTTAGGTGGAAGCAGAACAGATATTTTACTGTTATATCCTGAAGTGTGGAATGAGGGGGGAAATGATAAGGTACGTATATTAGAGTACTGAGATTTGCCTAGTGTCTGTCTTTCTGAACCCTATGTAAGTCACAGGCGATTACCTGATCTGCAGCAGTTAACTTGGTGTAATGCAGTGTTTATTGCTTGATACTGACTCTAGTGTGTTGTTATTGTCTCAAAGAACTAGTGGAAACAAATGGGTGAGAGAAAATCAAAAGTAAAGTGGCCTAGTTCTGGAGATGAGGCTTCTTGGGTAGTTTTATTTGTATATTTACACACACACTCTTTTTAAAAAATTTATAATGTATAAATGTGTATTGGCTGCTGAAAGACTGAATCTCCTTCCAAACTTTCTGAACAGTTGTTTGAAATACTCTGTGAGCCAAGGGGATGCAGATAATTAATTTTAGAGCCTCAGGACACAAGTGGTAAAGCTAGCAAAAAAAAATAGTCTAATGCAAGTATATTTACCTTTTACTTTCAGGTAGATTTAAACCATGGATCTTTGCTTTTGTAGTCATGTGTATAATCAAGGATCTCTCTCAATACTGCAATAAAGAAATAGGAGCAGGCTGCAGTTATAACAGAACTTGGTCATCTCTGGAAGAAAACCACTTCTCCTTTCCAGGGACCTGCACTGCAGTGAATGCAGACAAGGTCTGCTCCTGCCAGACTGGTGGAAGGGAGAATTCCATGGCAGTATTTAAACATCATTTAAAATCTTACTGAACAGTAAACTGAAAAGCATACCACATTTGGGTTTGCTTGCTTATTTTGTTTATTTTCTTAGCAACAATGAATACGCTTTTTGCTTTGGTAGAGTTGTGGTGTAGTCAGGGAACAGCAAGTAGGCATGGTAATGGAATAGAGGAATGACAACAACTGGGCAGATCTTGTTGGAGTGTGCTGTCCCTGCTCTAAGCATCAGTCGCCTAGAAACAGGATTTGTTGTGTTGTTACAGGTTGTCATAATTTGAAAGAATAAATATATTTTAAAGGCTAATTTGGAGACATCACCATCACTATACATACCCTGTCCATTCTTCTGTCTCCAAACAGCTAGTTGTTTCTGCCTTTGTCATGCTGGTTGGTTGTTACAAGCAGAACATTTGCTTGGCTGTTAGAAATTTTGTATTAAAAACAGGAACTGCAAAATGACTTGGTCAGACTTCTGCTTCTGCATTAAGGAATTTGGGAGCTTTAGCAAAGCTGGAACAAAGTAGGCTGAAAGAGCAAATAAGATGCAAGGACATTCTACTTGAAATCTGTTAAGAGGAAAGGATATGATGTTTTCTGTTGGAGGCTATATTGATTTGATATGCTTGTGGTGCTGTGAACATGTGAAGTGTATTTTAGTGTTCAGTAAGTTTTTATTGCTTCTTTCCTTGCTTGCTAAAGAGTTCACATTCATAGAATCACAGAATGGTAGGATTGGAAGGGACCTCTGGAGATCATCTAGTCCAACCCTCCTGCCAGAGCAGGGCCACCAAGAGCAGGTTGCACAGGAACCCATCCAGGGAATGTTTTGGTAGTGTTTAAAATGTAAGCTATTCTACAAAGGTGAGTGTACGTTCAAGACTTCAGTTGCTGCTCTTTATCTGAATAAAGTTCACAGTGTGTCACACTGACAAAAAAAAAGCTTGACCAAAGCCCACAGGTTTCTGAAACTCATGGCTGCCTTCAAAGAACTTTATTGTTTGCAAAAAAAACCCAAGCCAAAACCACACACTTCCTTGCTTTGGGCATTTTAAAAGATTGTCTTACGAAACAAGAAGAGCTTTGTGTTTAAGTACAGTCTGATTTCTCTTTGAGCAGGCATATTATGTGACAATACGTTTTTTAGGATTTCTTTAAACTTAATTTGGGATGAGGACTTCCTTGTATATGAGAGTTGAGGAGAAATATTTTTAAGACTCATGCATCTGATTCAAAACTTGAAGTGTCAGAAATGCCTAAGCAAAAATATGGTCTCCATTTCCTTACTGATGAATGTATCCATCAAAAAGATCTATCCTCTTGTATTTGGAGGCTCAGAATACTTGTTCCAGAAACAAAGGAAGTATTTGTCATTGTTAGCAAGTAGAAGAATTTGAAGTGCTTTAATTAGAGAAATGTCTGAAACTTGTTTTCTCTATTTTGTACTATGCCCAGGCTGCCAATTCCTGGTATGGATTATTTTAGAATATCTCTCTAGCTGAATGTTTTGGTGTAATAATTGGTCTTCAGTGATAAAACTTAAATACTGGTGCATTTTAGGCTGTTTCAATAGAGCTGTGTTCCCTTCTGCATCTTCCTGAGTGTTGCATTTTCCTGCTAGATAACCTGTGTGCCAAAAAAGCAGTCGTGTCTGGCCTCACCCTGCATTCCAACATTGCTCGCCTTGTCGATGGCCACGTGGTCCTAAATGACAAAGGAGTAGAAGATGGAGCCGTAGGGGAAATCGTCTTTAAGCGTGCCCTGGCCATCCTCATGTGTGCCACCTACAGAAACCAACTGCTGAACGTGTTTGTGCGTCCGTCTCTGGTGGCAGTTGCCTTGCAGATGACACGCAGCTTCAGAAAAGGTATGTTTGGGTAGCTGTGAGAGTCTGTTGGCTTTGCTCCTTGTGGGGTCGGCTGTGAGAGGAGCACGAGAGTCCCACCTGCAACTGCTAGTGGGAGCGATCTGAGACCGTTATACTCTGGATAAGGTCCCATGGCATAAGGTGGATGACTTGGCAGGGGACCAGGGGTATTTTGCTTGCCTTTTTTGTTTGCTTACCTTTTGATACTTTTGAAAGTATCAAAAGCACTGCTGAGAGGGCAGTGTTAAGATAAGCTGATCCCAGTTCTTGAGTGTCTTATTTTGTTGGCGTTTAGCAGAGCACCCTTTTAAGTTACAAATTACAGACAGCTCACACTTGCATACAGTGCGGCCAGTTCTCTTCCCACTACTGTTTCTGAAGTATTTCAGTGTTATCCAATACTTGGCTTTTGAAGAAACTTTTCAGAATACATCCCTTAGTTTTGTGCATCATCTGATTATGTGGAATTTAATGCATGTTCTGAGAAGCTATAACCTCCTGCTCTCTCCTTCTGGTAACAGCTGAATAAAGTGCTTCGAGTACTTGTTCTGTTGGGGTGGCTTATGCTGTGTATGTATGTATGCTTTTAATCTCCAGTCCAAGTTTTATTTGAAGCAGGTACTCTCTAAAATAAACAGTAAATGGCTCTTCACTTGCGTGTTTTAAATTATGTTTTTAAACAGCAATACTTTACAATATTTTTTTCAGAGGAAGTCTATAGCTGCTTCAGCTTCTTGAGAGATGTTTTTTCTGATGAGTTCATCTTCTTTCCTGGCATTTCACTGAAGGTAAACCCATCCTTTATACAAAAATACTGATAGTCACTAACGCAGACAACTAAAATAGCATCTGATTTCAGGGCTCTGCCAAACAAGTGCTTTATGATAAACACGTACAGCGATATCAACTTGATCTGTAAGTGGGAGGGAGAACTTGGAAGGGGGACAGAGTAGAGGTAGTTATTTTGTTAGTTGCAAAACATTGTCTGAATCCATAAGGTTGCATGTGCAATCTTCTTTTTATTTTCCCTCCAGTAAAAAAAATTGCCCAATTCTGAACCATTAAAATGAACTGTAGCAGAAGTTTGGCTTTTTTGCATAAAGCTACCAGTCTTCCAGCACGGATATAAAAATATGTGTAAAGCTGTGTTTTAAGTGAAGTGTAAATACTGTCCTCTTCCTCGGCAGTTATGTAAGAGACTTTAGGCTGTGAAGAAAAAAGTGTTAATGTAGATTTAATTGAATTCTGTCACAGAGTGGGTGTGTTCTAGCAGCACAGAAACAAAACAGGAATTCTCATTGAGGGTACACCAGAATATTTTTTCCTAAAAGCTCTTGCAGGCTGTGTAGCAGAGGGGCACTGCTGCTCTTTCAGAAAGTTAAACTATAAGTATTATACCAATTAATGATCAACCATGTATTCCCTTGTTATCTTTGACAAATAGAGTATGCAAGTCTAAATTTAGGGGCCCATTGTCCTCTGGTTGATTGTGCTCCTCTTAGTGCAGCTGTGATGGGTTGCTTTGTGCAGCTCCCTGTGTGTGGTCTGTGATGGCAGGGCTACCAGAGGACTCCGCCAACACCCAGCGTGTGCCTCTGTACCCACCTCTCCGCGGGTGCGCAGCATGGCAGTGTCTACTCTGTAGTGCTTATACAATGGCTAATGTTCCTCTTACACCTTCAGCTCTGAAGGTTTTGATGTTCCTGTGCATAAGTAAACATTTTGGTTTTAATATTTTGATGGTTCGTGGTTGAGCCCTTCTAGCTTTTTATTACCAGCATTTACCTTGTGTAGATTCAGATTTGGAAGCTCTATGAGGGAAGTGCTCATAGTAAAGCCTGTTTTAAACTTCTGCAGCCAAAATTTTGATAAAAATGAGAGTTGAGGCGAGGCAGCATGGGAAGGATTTTGAAGTGAGAACTTTCCGAATGGCGTAACTGCCCCTCGCAGAGTCTTAGGGAAGCTTTACTTGCATCCTCTTTGCTTGAGAAGAGTTTCCCCTCGTTTCACCCCCTGCCCGGTGTAGCCATTACTCAGACAAAGCCAGTATTGTTCCTGCGTTCTTCCTTATTGCAGGGCTCAGTATGTCTGCGTCCTCTCCTAACGCAGCTGGACACAGGCAAGCTGTGAAAGCTGCAGGCAGCGCCTTGCTCTCTGCAGGACTTGCTGTGTCAGTTTGTACACGTCCTGCTGGGTCGGAGCTGGCTCTAGTCCAGCCAGCTTGAAATGCAAGTGAGCGCAAGTTTATTAGTAAAAAAAAAAAAAAATTTCACACCATGCCCAATATAAACTGATAAGTCCACAGTTTTTATTTGTATTTAAAACTGATTAAATGTGATTTTTATCAATACTAAGTCCAAGTTATCTGATAAAGTATAATTTTAATGAGAATACTCAAGACTGTATTAAAATCTCATAGATTTTTATATAGAAGAGAACTGGGCCTTTTTTTAAAGGCTGATGGGCACCATTGTGTTTAGTTTTCATTGTTAGCAATTGTTGCCCCTTGCAGCTTTTTTTCAAGTTCCAAAACCAAACAGGGAACAGGAAGGTGACTGGCTATGACTGACTTTACTGAAGTCAAACGAAAGAGTTGCTATAATATTATGGGATCTCTTAGGAGCCCACGTCTCTCGTCGTCCGTGTGTCTGTCATATCCATGTCCCGTCCTGTGTGCTGTCTCCCCCCGCACCCATATTGGCAGTAAAATGGGTTTGTCATTGGCATTTCCATAATTTGTAACTTTTGGCCATTACGTTGTCTCTTTTGTAGAGGGCGGATCAGTGAACTGTGCTATCATGTATTGCAAACAGTGGACATAAGATAAAAGCAAACCCTGACTTAAATAAATAAACGAATGAATAAATGCCACCTACAGAAAAAACCCTTGGCTGTTACATTAGCAGCCATAGCCACTGTCTTTGTTCTTAAGTCTCTTGTGCGTCTGGGTACCGCTGTGTTTAAGAACCCCTCCCCACTGCCTTTTTATAAGGGTATTTCTGGTACATAGGAAAACTTAGGGTTGGAGTCTCTTGAGCACCGAGTTCAGAAATGGAAGCAGTGTGCTGTTGTATAGGTTTTGTGGCTGATTTTGTGGAGAAAGGTAGCTGCGCTTACTGTAGGCATTAACATTTCAGTTATGCTTCTCTCTCCCCCAGGATTTTGAGGAAGGATGCTTTCTACTCACAAAATGCGATGCCATTCAAGCAACTCAACAGGAAATCTACCCTACTGACAAAGGAAGTGTTACAGTATCTTTCTTGTCAGCTATGTTCAGACCTTTTGTAGAAGGTTATCAGGTATGTTGTTCTTTGGAAAATTACCTCTTTTCTCCCATGTTTTATAGGGAAATTAGGAGAGCTGAGATACTTCTGCAGTATAAATAGTGACCGTTTTCATGGCTGGGGAGTGCAATAGTTGAGAAATAGCAGTAACAAATACCCTAAACATCACCCTTCCGCCAGGATCCTGATTTCAGCTTTTGGCTCAGACTTTTCCAATTGACTAAAGCAGTACCTACCTTGTAATGTGATCACTCACTGCGGGTTTATAAGCTTCATTGGTGTGCTGCTACCAGGTTCATTGCTCTTTCTTATGAGGAGCTCTTGCTTGATTAATTTCATGTGGGCTGTCCTGCCAGCTGCAGAAATGAGTTTGCATCTCCTATCTGATAGCTTTTTTTTTTTTTTTGAGTCATTATCCCCATCTGTATCTCTTTAAATTATTTGGTTTTCCAGGGTTTTAATAAGACCAAACACTTACGCTGCTGTAGTAAGCAATGTATACAACAATAGGAGGCTAAAATCTCTGGTATGTCAGCATAACATTGGTTTGAACATAGTGGAATCTGTTACTGGTCTGGTGTATTCCTTGGGCTGAACTGTACTGATTTAGTTTTTCCCACCTGTAAAACAGGTACTGCTTTAAAAAATTATACTGTTTCTGATTGTGAGAACAGGAATATTAAATTGATGTCTAAGGTAGCTATTATAGTAATTCTGAACCTTACTTTAATATTAGGGTTCTTATGCCTGTTGAATGGTAATAAAAATTTCAGATGCCCTATATAATGATACCTTTTGAGTTCCTCTCCTACACTTTTCAAAGTGCAACAATGTTGCTTTCTTAGGAGGGCACGTTTGTAATTAATAACAAATTGACAATCAAAAGGAAAGAAGTGCTAATTTTTTTGTAAATGTTAGCTAATTTTCAGATACCTCTCAAAGGAAACAAAAGAAGCCTTTACCGAGAAGCAGTTTATACCTGGAGTCCGCAACTTTGTTTTTCAACTTCTTGAGAAGGGTGTGTACAGCCGTTATGCAATATGATTTTACAACTGTAGCCTCTCAATGGATAGTGATAAAACTTTTAATTGTGTTTCTGCTTTCTCTGTAGGGAATACGCAGTGTTATGAAGCGCTGTCTTCTGACATGCAGAAAAATGCCTTAGCAGCTCTTGTGCAACTAGGTGCAGTGAAAAAGATGAAAACGTAAGTAGCATTGGCTTTTTGGTGTGTAGAAGTCAGTGTGTGGTCTCATTGGCAATTCTTAATGACTGAGCTATTAGTATCAAGCAAACAGCAGAACACCGACTGCCTGAGCACCAGTCGCCTGAAGGTTGATTGGATTTACCCGAGTCGTGGTGAAGACCCAAGTAGTTCCTTTCTGCACACCTTGCAGAAGCAGAATGGCAACACCTTCATAGTGAAAACACTCCTGTGGGACCCAGCAACAAAATTCATTAACTCACTAGTAGGCTGCTTTTACCTTTTGTTTTTCAAAGTTTCTACCAAGGCTTTGATAAGCAAATAGAACAGTCCTGCTTATTTTTAATACAAGAGCTACTCTGTGTGTTATAGTAAGCCTCATCAGGCAACGTAAGCAATAATCAGGAATACTACTAATTTTTTGTGGGGGTTCAGCACTGACGTCTCAAAGCAATTAAACTGAAAGCTTACTCTTTAACAGTTCGTATAGGCCTAAGATTAGAAGAACAGCTATTGCTATACAAAAAATACAGTGACATGCATTTCCTGTTACTACATTAACTTGTGTTGTGGTGCTTCTTACTGGGTTTGAAAGTATAACCATGGAAGTCCCCGATACAAGAAGTCCCCACATTGTCTTGAGTGTTTCACAGAATGCTCTTGGGAGCTGATGACCCTGATCTATTTTCTTATGCCTCTGTTCGGGAAATTAATTGGTTGAGGTTTGCAGTGCTCTTGGAAAGTGCACTGAGCACTCTTGTTGTTACATCCCCTGCCATGTCACTGTGCTAAATAGACATCTATAGCTAAATTCCCCTTTTGTGTAAAAGGAATAAAACGGTCAAGTGCAATAGAATGTGACATCAGCAGAATATTGGGTTCAGTTTCAGAGAGATAGTCTTGAAAATTATATGACTGAAAACAAACAAATGTTGTCTCTTGCCATTCTCCTTAATAAAAATCAGGGGCAGAGAGAGACATGGGGACTGTGAACAAGAGGAAGGATAAAGAAACTGTAACTGTCCTTGAGTACGATCTGCTTAGAAGTCTGCTGTGTCCTTAGTATCAATAAGTATGCTGGTAGGATGAAAAATATGTAATTATGAAAATGTTTAATTCAGATTATTTGTATAGAAATCACTGGAATAAGAAGTATTCATTGAAGAAACATGATTTTTTTTTCTTTTAACTGTAGGTCCAATGGATTCACTTACAATGTAAATGAAGAAGCTGTTAATAAAATCCTGGACATGTTTGGTAAGCGTTTTCTTAGTTAATTTGAAGAGAGCTTCCTAAGTTGTAAATTACTCTGGACAACGCACATGCGTTAGATGTTGTGGGTTTTTTTCCCTACTAGTTCCTTAGATTTATCTGTACAAAAATCCTGATGACCTAAACATGATGAGGAACTTCTTTCCCTTGAGGGTGGCAGAGCCCTGGCACAGGCTGCCCAGGGAGGTGGTGGAGTCTCCGTCTCTGGAGACATTCAAAACCCGCCTGGAAGCGTTCCTGTGTAACCTGCTCTAAGGTGGCCCTGCTCTGGCAGGGGGGTTGGACTAGATGATCTCCAGAGGTCCCTTCCAGCCCTATGGTTCTGTGATACTTTTTTACAGTGCTTTTTCTGGTGTCATTGACTGCAGCTTTGAATCTCCCTTCTGTATTTGAAATAAATGATTGGATTTACCCGAGTCGTGGTGAAGACCCAAGTAGTTCCTTTCTGCACACCTTGCAGAAGCAGAATGGCAACACCTTCATAGTGAAAACACTCCTGTGGGGACCCAGCAACGAAATTTATTAACTCAGTAGCAACGTGCAACGCAACGACCAAGGAAAACGAAACAAAATTAGTAGTGGGGTGGTATTTACAGCGTTTTGATGAGAAGCGTTTACCTTTTGGCTTTTTTTTTTTCTTTTGTGTCTCGTTAGATGCTAGGATACCTGTACAGAAACCCGTGGCTGCACGACTCTAAGTGGTTCCTGATGCTGCAAACAGAAGCGACAGGCCCAGAGATGTTCCTCAGCCCTCCGTTACCACTTACAAACTGTATTTCTGTCTTGTTTTATTTTTTTTTTTAAAAAACCAAACGGATTAAACACCGGTGGGGTTTGGGGTGGGGTTTTTTTTGATATTTAAAGAGGGGGAGCGCGGAGTAACGACTACTTACTTNNNCTGCCATCAACCCCGCGCCTTCCTGCTCCAACTCTACGCCCCCCTGCCCGAGCGTCCCGACGCTTTCCACCGCACCCTCTTCGTCTTCGCTTGCCGCGGAGCCGCCTGCTACCGCCTGCCCGGCCCGCGGGGGCCTCTCTGTGGTGAGGAGATGGGGTGAGGAGGGGTTAGGGAGCCACGGCCCGCCGCCCCGCTCACCGCCGCTTCTCGCCCGCAGTGTTCCGCAACCAGCTGCCGCGACGGAACGACACCTACTCCGAAGAGCCTCCCCCCGAAGAGCCGCCGCCTCATCCCCCTTCCTCGCCCCCCAGCCGGCTCCGCTCTGGGGCCGCTCTCTGCCGCCTCTGCGGTTGCCTGGGGCCCCGCGTCTGCGGGCGCTGCCGCCGCGCCGCCTACTGCGGCCCCGAGCACCAGGCGCTGGACTGGCGGCGGGGGCACCGGCGGGCCCGCGGGGAGGGCGCCCCCGGGGGGGGGGCTGGGG
>VXBO01008142.1:146566-164673 GCA_013400135.1 Rhinoptilus africanus
GTTTGGGGTGGGGTTTTTTTTGATATTTAAAGGGGGGGAGCGCGGAGTAACGACTACTTTCTTTTTTTTTTTTTCCCCTAAACTTGTAACAAAGAACGTGATCGGTTGCAAATACTTCATGGCTGTGAAAATGTAACGGGGGAATGAAAGGACTTGCTATTAAAGTTGATATTTAGAAAAGGCGTTGCTGTCTGGGTAACAGCGGGGTGGGCGGGAAACAGCGCGGGGCGGGCCCTCGCCTCGCGCCGCAACCGACCGCCCCCCAACNCCTACTGCGGCCCCGAGCACCAGGCGCTGGACTGGCGGCGGGGGCACCGGCGGGCCTGCGGGCAGCGCTCCGCCGGAGGTGGGTCTGCGCCGGGCTTGCCTGCCCTTGGCTCGGTCGCCGCCGAGCTGCGGGTGGTAGGGGGTTGGTGCGGCGGGGCTTTCGGCGTGCCCCGCTTTGTCAGCGGGGTAAGGGCCTGCTCGGGAAGAGAAGAAGCGAGCTCTTCTCTTAGAGCATTCAGGTAGGACTTGTGAGGAAACGGTCAGTAATTAATTCTTTCAGATGCTTTTTTTTTTTTTTTCTCTTAGATGTTTACTTCATGTGGCATAAGAACGTGAGATCTTTGTTGTTCCTGGAAGGCTAATGAATTTTAAGCCAACCTTTGGTCTCTTTCAAAGACCTCTTTCTGTCAGCCTTATGTCATAAAAAGATGAAGGGACATAGACCTATTTTTTCCCTGTGTAGGCCACTTTTAAGATGGCTTATTGATAAACTGTAAAATAATGAGGCCTTCACAGTCTAGTGTGTCAGTAGATGACAAGAGTACTTTGGTGAGTGTGCTATTTTAGACACCCTTTTCTTCAGGCATCCCCCTCTCCCACTCTCATCTCATTCAAACGCTTGCTTGTTTGCTGGTTGTTACAGGGACAAATACAGAGTATTTAAAGAATTTTTTTAGTCATCAAAAGTATCACATTAATAACGGTGCGATGAAACTTGGTGTGTATGATGTATCTCCTGTTGTACACTGTGGGATGCTAGTCCCGAAAACTTGGATTATAGGTAGTGGAAATAAGCAGAACGTTAAAAGTTGGTTTGTGCAAATCAAGTTATGGGTCAGACATTTGAAACATTTAATTGAAACAGTGAAAACCCCAAACCTACTAGCATGTAGTTTAATAATGTCGTTGCAGACGATATACCTGATGCGGTTGTGGAAACTTTGCCTACAATATGCAAAGAAAAACTAAGAAAAAATGGTATGACCTCAGAGCACCTGATGCACGCTTGACTTGTGGGCATATGCAAGTCAGAATGAGATATGCACAGAGCTGTCAAACTGCAGGTTTTAGTTTTTAAAATGTAGCTGCTAACACTGTTTAGTCTGTTTTCTGTCTCTCATATTTACAAAGATTCAAAGCAACACATCGCCTTTTGTGGTTTTCTCCTTCCCTCAATATAACTCTTTCTTATCTTTAAATCAGGTTTAGCAGCGATGTAAATCGCTCTTGCTTGTGCAGCATTTGTATTTTTGCCACACAGTTTGCTGTGTAGCTTTTGGGGAGAAGGACGCGTAATATGAGATGACATTGTGAAATGGTATCCGTTTTCTGTTTTGTAGGTGACTCAGCGGATGCAATTCCAGAGCATAATGAATTCCTCTTTCCAGAATATGAAATTTTGATAGAACCTGAGGAACCAGAATTTCCTGCTGACAGCAGCGTAGACCCTGAGGATGAACAAGGTGCTGTAGATACATCAGAGGACCCAAAAGAACAAGAGGAACTCAGAGCTACAGGCAGTGCAGGTAAGAAATAAGATGGTGCCTGTAGTTCTTCCTAATGAAGCCTGTGTTACATCTTTAAAATATAAAATGCTGTGATTTTTAAGTGTTCATTGCTAACTACTGGTAACAAAAGGCTAAATCTACAGTCATTTGTGCTGCAAGTTTTTTGTAGACATCCTGAAATATAAATTGCTTTCAGGGGAGAGACTTACTAAGCCCCAACCCCAGGAGCTGCTGAGGCAGCTGTTGCGGCAGTGAGGGTTCAGGTAGCTGGGGGTTACACTGTGTCCATGTGTGCTCCCCACAGGCAAGGAACAGCGCCCTGCTGCTGGACACTGTTGGCATCGGGAGATTGAGTTAGGTGGTCTTGGCTTGTCTTGCTTCAATTTGTCTTAATTTATGGAAAATATGTAACAAATCTCCTTGTCAGTGCTAGAAGGAAACTGTTCTGAGGCTATTTTAATTGACCTTGAATTAAGCAGTTGAAGTGCAGCCCCCCTCCCAAATTCACAACGTGTTTGTAGCTCACCACGCCGGCTTTGCACACGCCCAGGGTGGAGAGCTTGTGATGTGACAGGGGAAGGCTGCTGGCTTCACAGCTGTCCCTTGCTGTGGTCTGAAGCCATCTCGAGACCGCTTGGTGCCCCATGTCGATGTGAACGTGGGAGTGCACCAGATGCACTCTTCAGTGCTACAAACTGAAGTCTGGCACATGCACGGCACGGGTGGCCTTTTCCAGATGTCACGTTTTGAAGGCTCAGCAATCCCTGCTGTGAGCCATAAATGTTGGTATATTCACTCCTTCCCTTTCCAGTGTTCCACTACTGACATCTGTGTTTATAATGCAGCTAAAACTAGGAAATGGATCTCTGCACTTACAGGTGCAATATTGGTTTTAATTTTTGGCTGTCTTGCACTAGCTTGTAACTGTGGGGTTGTTTTTTCCTTGCTTAGGTGAAGCATTTCAATCCTTAGACGAAGAGACATTGGAAGCAATGGCAAAACATGAGACTGAAGAAGACAAGATCTTCCAAATGTTTAAAGAGCGAGTAGCTGCTGAACCAGAGCAGGTCAGAAGATGGGGCAGCCTTAGAACTTACAGATTCTGGCACAGCATCCTGCTGCACCTGCAAAATATTTCACTGCCTTTTGTACCTGTGGTTAGAAATGGCAATGGGGATGCCTTCCCATCCTCCACACACCTTAACCAACACACCCTCATCTTCCTTCTGTGCAGAACTTGATTCATGCTAAGAATTTAACACCTGCTCGTGTATCAAGTGTACAGAAATTGGTCAGGGTGAGAAGGCACAGGGATGCTGAAGCTGAAGGGGGAGGACCTGCCATCCTATGAAACATCGCTCTCTTCCCCAGCCTCTGCAAAACCAAAACTGCAGAGAGGACCTCTGTCACTGTCACCAGCTGTGTGGAGGGGGGTTGGTTTGGCATTTTTTTTTAACACTGAAGAAATTACTGACGACTTTTAAATTCAACTGTTTAAAACAGGAATCTCCTCCCGTGCTATTTCTTGCTAACACCAAGAGGCTGAGAAAAAAGCTACATTGTCAAACAAAACCATGGTTCCTGGTTCCATTCAGGGGAAACACAGGCCTAAATCCATGAAACTGGTGGAGAAAGAAGAAATCCTCTCCACGTTTCACCTGGAAGCTGAGGGGTTAAGGTGCACACTCAGAAAGTAGGAGACTTTGAGTCTGTTCCCTCCTCTGCTTGGGGTAGGTTTGTCACCTACCTCTCTGGCCTGCCCATACTGACTGATCTGCCTTAGTGTCTTCTTGTTGATAATGCCCGATGTGCTATATAAATATTTAGATAGTAACAGAACAACAAAGGATGGGAATATCTGGAAATACCTCATTCTGGG
Organism: Rhinoptilus africanus; assembly: GCA_013400135.1. Taxonomy (NCBI): domain Eukaryota; kingdom Metazoa; phylum Chordata; class Aves; order Charadriiformes; family Glareolidae; genus Rhinoptilus; species Rhinoptilus africanus. The sequence continues at coordinate 150,221 of VXBO01008142.1, forward strand.
ACATGAGGAGAGTCCCCTTGCATTTAGATGCAGAACTGCAAACAGAAAGAGCTGGATTGCATTCCCAAGTTTTCTGTATGCTTCTATGTGCCAATTCTCAATCCAAGCTCTTCTTCCCTCTCAACATCGTAAAATACACAACCTAGCATTTCTGCGTCCCTTAATTAGAGAAATGCAAATCATTGCCATTTATCCCTGGATCATTTAAAAAAATGCTGTATGAATACTTGCGTGATTCAAATTGTTAAGAAAACTTAAAGAACCTGTCTCGTTTGGAATACCGCGTTTACAACTGGTGACTTTGTCATGGGTAGTACTTAAAGGGAATGACCTTTTTCTGCACTGTCTTACAGCTTTGTCTACGTCAGTAAATACCAGTTTCATACCAAGATGAAGAGACAGTTTTGAGAACTTAAACTTCTGCTCTATTTCAGATTATTAGATACTGCAGAGGAGGAGAAGGCCCGATCTGGGTATCAGGTGAAAATATTCCTGAAGAAAAAGATATCCCAGATTGTTCATGTGGTGCCAAAAGGATTTTTGAATTCCAGGTATGTACATTTGTTTAATGATATTATAGGTAATGTAGTTCAGACTTAACGGGATCTAATTGCATAGGTGTTAGCTTATAATTAGAGGAAGGTAGTTGAAATCGCTACAAACTACGCTAAGTTGTGGAGAGCCCTTACTGTTGTTACTGCTCTTTCCTATGAGACTTCCACGTACAGAAGGTAGGTTCCTATCTGATAACTTGCACCATCCATAAAATGGTATGAATATGGAACCACCTCATAAGTAATAGGTGTCTGGCATTGTGTATTTTTTTTAAAAAAGTCTTCACAATGTGAAGGATATGTCTAGCTGAAAGTATTCCGCTGTGGAATTTCGAATGCCAGAAGCATATGTACAGTGAATACACTTAATGTCATGCAAAGGCAAAACATAGTTATGAAGGTAACTTCAAACGGAAGGAGGCTTACAAGTCAGGCAGCGCTTTTAGTCAGTAAAACTTGTGTAGCTAAAATAAGCAGGGCCATGCCTTTCATTGCACGTGCATCTACTACACTGTTTGGGGAATTTCAGATTTGTTTTATTCAAGCTGCTGTGTTACTTAGTAGTTGTGATTGGGATTTTGGTGTAAGAGAACATAAATGAAGGCAGGACCGTTCTCTGGGGAGAGATGCAGGGAGAGGGCAGAGAGCTGTGGCCTGTCTCTAAACTCTCTTTTTTTTTTTTTCTTGAAGATTATGCCACAGCTCCTGAACCACCTTCAGGTCGACAGCCTTGGAGAGAGCATTGACTGGGGAACGCTAGTGGTGTACACTTGTGCTGACAACTGCGGTGAGGGAAATGAATACCTGGAAGAGTTCATATGGAAACAAGACTTCTCTGCAGGCTCTATTTAACTTCCATCAAGTTACTAAGTTGAGTCATCTAAATAGAATACTTGTCTTGTTTCAGTGCATCGCTGCACTTTAGAAACAGCTAATTGAACCGATGTCACCAATAACTGTATCTTGTAACAGCGATGGCACAACTATAAGTAGACTTGGACAGCTTCTGTCTTGTGCTCTGCGGGAGCTTTTACTTCAACCTGGTAATGAAGCCAGATGCCATTTGTTCAGTGAATTTCACTTCAAATCTCAATTCTGAATGTTTAAATAAAGACAAAATATTTTTGGATTGGTTAAAGTACCTTTTCTGTGTGAAAGCTTTGAAAACTTCTATTGTTGTCTGTCAGGATTTTCTTCGTGCTACTCAAAAATCAGTATTACTTCACAGAGAAAAGCAGACTACTGGAAGATCACTTGCATGCTTATGTTCCAGAGGTGCACAGAAGTCATAGCTAAGGCAAAGCTGCGTAGCTTTTCACTGTGGAAGGTAAATCTTCTCTTTCTCAAAAGGTACACTGCATCTAACTTGGCAGTTGTTACGTGTTCTGATTGAGTGGTTGTTCAAGATCAAATGCACAAAAATTAAGTGCTTTTTCCGACTTCGTTTAAGTCAGTTAATAGTTTTATTTCTGCCTGGGTCTGTCAGCGCAGAAGCAGTATAAACAAAGCCAGCCAGCTGGGAACGTGTTTGTCTTGTTACCTGCTGCCTGTAGCAGCAGATTTTCAAGCTGAATTGTACCTTAAGTCTGCCATCGCTGTTGAGGTTTAAAAACAACTGTCCTCTGAAGGGATTCTTCTATTTGACTGCCATATAGTAAATTCAGCATTATGGTTTCACTTTTCTTGCTGTGGTAGTTGCTTAACTTCTTCAAACGTAGCTATAGCCACAGGAGTAAAGATAAGGGTTCCTTGTGTGTATCAGTGTAGAATTTATTTGTTAGATGTTCCCCTATCCTGCTCACATCATTCATGTCTGTTTACCAGTGGTTCTGAAGGTGGTTTTATGAAAGCCCTAGGCCCCCTGTTGGTTTTTTTGGTATTAATTATGTTGGAAATACTCAAATGAGCAGGCAGGGAATGCTTAATGTGTAATCTGTTTGGTCATCACAGAACTCAATTTCTGGTGTCATGGAACAGCAAACAGTATCTTAAGTCACTGTAGTACAACTTGGCTGATTTTATTGAAAACCACCCCACAGTTACTTAAGGCGCCAAGTTTTCCTGCAGAGTTAGGAGTTTTGCGGGTAAGCTGGTAATAGCTCAGGGTCCTGCAAAAACCCAGGCAGTTACACAGTTACATTCATGAGCACTCAGCAGTGCTCATGAGCTCACAGCAGAGCGGCGTAGCACTGAAGGCACTGCAGCCTTTGGGCATCTTGACCTTACCCTGGAAAAGCTACACTATTAAACAGCAGCTTCCTCATAAAATCCATGAAACCAATTATTAAAATGCCTGGAGAAAGACCAGCGTACACCACTATGGGAGGAGTACAGAAGACTAAGGATTAACATCACTCAAGATTTGCAAACGGAACGGTAGCAAAGCCAGCCAAAACTTCATTTTGTCTGGAATGAAACACCAACTTATTAAGTAAAGAGACCGTGGTTACATTTGGGTTAGTTCTAGATAAAAGCTGTTTCAAAGAACGTGCAAATCGTAGAAAGGAGGTTACTATTACTGGAAATTTTCTGGAGGAAAAAAAGTTTATTTTTAGTTCTTAGCCCGTTAAGCTTCAAGCACAGTTCAGATGGAAGATTACGTACACACTGACTCTAGTCGGAAGGGCTTTGACATTTTACAGGAACACTACTATAGTGAGACTGTCAGAGTTGGCAAAATACAAGAAGTAGTAATTTAAAGAAATTCTGGAAGCTAAGCAGGGAGCTTTTGTTCCAATTCAGTCAAGTGTAGCTATTTAAGACTTGCATAAATCCCATCTGTTGAAAATAAGGCAACGCATACTTGAAGACAAACTTCTTTAGCCAGTCGTCTCTTCTGCTTTAACGCACTAGAAATATTCAAGCTAGATGTTGCCAAGGACGTTACTGCTGGTAAGCAAACCAGAGCGTTGTTAGGATTCTCCAAAAATGACAAGTCATTTATAGAGCAGTGCATGTGCTATTGGAAAACCCGGATTAAATAATTAAAAAAAAAAAGTTGTCAATGTATTTCACTCTACCAGCTGGGTAATTTTAAAATTCATTAAGACAGTTCCCATAATTGTATAAACAGGGTTTATTGTACACGTGGAGCTGAAGGAAGAAAGAAAAGGAAGGTATATATTATATATATATGTACAGTGAGCCATTTTCATTAATAAATTTATTCTGTCTTGCTTAATACTGGAAAGAGGGAATGTGTCTGGCACCAAAGCAATTTAAAATTGAAAAAATTTAAAAGCTTATGTTCTGAAAATTATAAAAACCGTGGTCTTACGGAAGTTAAAACATATATACATGGCAATTTAAGTGGTTTATACACTGAGTGACACAGTTGCATTTGTCTTTTAAACCAATTTATGGATTTTCTATTAATAGAACTGGCATTAAAACTATTTAAAAGCTAGAATATAAATAAAACTTGGAGGGACTGCTCCAGGAACAGCCCAGTAAAGCAACTCACAGTAACTCAGTAGACATAATCAAGAATACAGTTCCCCTTGAGCATCAGGGAAGTAGGCACTAACTGGGAAATAGTCCAAGTCCTGGTGTTGCAGTTCCACTGAAGTCCATCTCTCCTTACTGCTGTGCCTTACGCAATACCTTTTAAAATATACCCCTGATTTCTCTGAAAGCTGTAGACACTGTTACGTTGTCTTTCTGAATCCCTTTAAAATAGGATAGATGTTTTCAAATGCTTCATAGATTTCTGCTCGTACTTTAGCACCTAGAAAAAGGGAGAGAATTAAGTTAGTTTGTACCTTTCACCAAATACTTGATTTTAGCTTTTAGAATTTTTACTTGAATGCAACTCTATGTAAAACCTATGCATATCCATGAATCCCTATTTTTACCTTTTTTTTTTTTATACACCTTTTTTATACAGCATACGTTACCAGCCTTCTCACTGTTTATTCTGGTAACCGGCAGAACTTTCCTTAGCCTCTCCATGCTTATGCTATACTTGTAAATGGGATTTTTTTATACACAATTTCTGCAGGAGACCCGACTGCAAAACACAGCCCTACGGGATGTTTCCGCAGAAAGGCCTAACTGGTGGAGCTTTTTCCGAGCGCGGGAATACGTGGGGAGCAAGGTCTGGCCGTGGAGAGCGCTGCAGGGGCCAACTGCTTGCCACGCTGCAGGAACATGCTCCTTCTTTTGTCTGCGAGTCTTGTGGGGTTCTTTTTCTCCATAGTAAGACTCGGCATGAGGGGAAAAGGAAAGGGTGTAGGTGAAATGCCTGAGGCGGAGCAGGTCCTAGAGCTCGGGTATCTCCCCTTCTGTGGCTGCTGTATCAAAGGAGAATGGCAGCAGCCTCCAGCCAAGCTGTCAAAGAACAGTTAGCTCAGTCACACCTACCCAGCACAAACGGAATTTCAGATTTTGCCAGAAACATTACCTGTGATCTTAAGGCTTTTTGGGCACCTGCATGCTTGGTTAGGATTCATGATCGTTGTTTATATGGATTTCGCCAAACATGTGGTTAGCTTTATGTGTTCTCATCCGCAGAAGACTGTACTATCTGTTCTTTCCCAGTGCTGCCTTCTCTGAAGCGAAGTGCCTAGCAGCTTACATGCCTCTGTAACATAGTCTAAATCTAACCCACCGGAATAGGACGCTCTCTTCACTTACCAGTTAAAACCACTTTTCCAGAAACAAAAATAAGCAGAACAATTCTTGGCTTGATCATTCTGTAGATCAAACCAGGGAACAATTCTGGCTCGTAGCTGCAAGGGAAGAGAGTGAGAGGGTTTAAACAGGCTTGCAGGCGCGCGTTCCGGTCCTTCATCTGCCGTACTGCCGCACCGGGCAGAGCAGACGTAGACTTCACCGACGCCTGGAGAGAGCAGCAGGCAAGATCACTTGGATGGGTTCACAGTGGGCATCCTCAGTTGCACCCAAGGCAGAGCAGTGCTGGCAACAAAGATGTAGGGTTCCCTCTGGTGCAAGGGAGTAATCTAAACAAATGTCACCCTCTAAGCTAGTCGATACACAGCAAGAATGAAATGTAAGCAAGACTTTTTTTACCTGCTGAACTGCTGGTGTGTGAGTACCAATCCTTCTAATCTGATGGGAAATTTCACATCACAGCTGCCCACCATGTTCTGAATTTTAAAATCCAAAAATTTTGCAGGAAAACCCAGTTTCTGAACAACTCTTGCATACTTCCTTGCTGCCAGTCTGGATTGCTCCTCACTGAAGTGAGAAAAGGATATCCATATCACTTCCTCAGTTAAGTATTACTTGAAGCAAGTAGCATTAAACCACAAATATTTATCAGGGGAAAAAAAAAAAGCCTGTGTTGAGGGGAAGGTCACATGCAAAATTTTTACAGCCAAAATTAACAACAAGCACTGGTTTTCATGCTATTTTTCATACTAGGATCCTGAACACCATTGATGTTGTACTCACTGTTCATGAGGTAGAAAACAGTAAATTATAACTCCACATATTTCACACTCTTTAAATACCGACCCGAGTCCCTCTAATGAGACATATAAACTATATCTTAAGTTTCCAGCGTAGATCTACTACTGCTAGAACATCCACATTTCTATGAAAATCTGTAAACTGGCAAAATCCTCTGATTCAGGCCAGGTGTTCACACCTGGATTTAACACAACTGCACGGCCTTTCACGCTGCTGCAGAGCTCAGTCTGCTTCAGGTCTGTAAAGAGCTGAGGATCCGGTTGCTCCTAATGCAGAGTACGACAACTTGAACTTCAACCGTCACCAGGCAGAGAAAGTGTTTCCTGTACAGCTCCATTCATCTCTGCACGTTAACTTATTCCTTCTGGATTCCTAACAGGCTTCTCCAGACCAGAATTTCTCTCCTGTGCACTGGAGTTAAGCTTATGTTTAGTTTTCAATTTTTATGCTTCAATGATGATGTTAAGAACAGATCAGACTACAGGGACCAGAGCCTTGGAGCTCTTGGCCTGTAATAAGGAAATTATTCAAATAAAAAATTACTCTTCCTCTGCCCTTACAGTTTAAGCAGTTCCAGTGCGTAGTCATTGAAATTTTTTAATTATTAGAAAAAAATAGATAACTTCAAAGTCAAAAGCGCTAATATAATAACCTCCGCAAACCAGTTTATCAGACTGTATGAAAGAGCTTCAGAAACAGAACTACCATTTCCCCTTTCGTAGGGAAGTCCTTTCAGTCATGAAAAGACATTTTGTGTAGAAGCGTATATTAGTCTGTTTGAAATAACTGGGAAGCAAGCTTAGTTGTACCCATACAACTTTGTTGCATGTACCGTATACAAATAATACTACTTCTAAAGCATCAAGGTACAAGAGAAAAGACAGCCTGGATTAGTTTTCTCATGATGCCTACACATACCTTTTTGCTCCTGTGCACACCATTTTTCCAGAGCTGAATATAAGTGCAGTAGTACGTGGTTCTCTTATTCTCATAATAACAGCAGCAAAACGCTGAAATGTGAGCAGTGAGACTATTAGTGATATATTGCTATAATCATTACATTTAAACCGAATTTGCCTCAGCTTGGTAGTAACTTACACGCTACTGCAAAGAAATACTAAGTTCAAACATACCTATGGATCACTCAAAACTTACTTGAAATGCTCAAATCATAAGTAGCTTCAAACACACACACACTGAGAGGTAGAGCCAGACAGGGAGGATATTTACCATTGCACTGCGATTTTACTAAGCTCATCTCTCATTACTGTATACGCGTCATATAAATAATGCTAACATTTGCAACAGAGAATCTTAAAGGAAAAAAAAATCATTTCCTTCACATCTTCGATCTGTTATAAGCAGGATGGAAGATGATCTACCTGCAGATATTTTATGATCTGTTGTGTTCCTGCGTCTTAAAAAAATTGGAGAGCGTTAGAATACCAGCAAATAGAACAGCTGCAGATCAAAGTTCTACGTCAAGAGAAGTCACCGCAACTACCACAGTAGAACAGAGCAGCCTGGTTAGCTCTAGCCTTTTATTTGAAGTACTGTAACATCTCTGCCTGCGTTTCCAAATATTCCTAAACTCCTTGGAACTGATGCGGGCACACACACAAACCCCTGTTTGCCTGTTATATTTAACTTGGACCAGCTCGCTGTGCAGTCCCATAAACTGCTGTCATAACCAAGGCGGTAGCGTGGGTTACCCAACTGCACGTTTCTCAAACTACGGCTTAAATAACGCAGCCACATCTCCCTGAGAGCTGGAGGTACTGACTACAAGGCACGAGTGTCTTATATAACCCTTCTTTCCCCCCCGCTGTGGAAAACAGCATTTTGTCTCGATTTTTCTAGCCTACAAGTTTTACACAGCCAACTGAAGAGTTACCATGGCACGCTCACATTTTTGCTGCGCTGATCTCTTACTCACGTGCAATTATGCGACAGCATCACTGATATGAACTTACAGTAACAGTTATTTATCGCATATGCCTGCATGTGTGCTTTACTCCTTGAGAGCTTCTAGGTAAACTGCAGCAAAATCCCAAATGCTAAAACAAAACAAGAAACCCCACATGCTAGGAAAACTGAAGCCTTCCCAAGGCAAGTCAATTCAACTATACAACATCTAAAGTTTTATTAGAAATAGCGTCCAACCACTGTGGTTGCAAAGATAACATTTCCAAGAGGAGCCACCCAAAAGAAAAATGAAGCAACATAATTTTCTTGATTCAGCACTCCAAGTCCTCTGTTGCTGTTCAAAGTTTCCTGAGCTAAAATAAATCCCATGGTTTAACAGACCGCTATTTAGAAGCGGCAGGCAATTTAGAAGTTCACATGCAAAAAAAAAAAAAAAAAAAAATTAAATTTCATCTTGCTGTTCCACCAAAGCTAGTCACCGGGAGCAAGATGATGTCAGGACTACCGAGGGACAGTATGAAGGAATAGAGCTCAGAGGGGAAGCAAGACTGTAAAAAATGAGTGAGTGCACTGCGACCACAAGAATTCCAGGGGAGCAGCCAGGTGGGGGAAGCCACGCTGTATGCAGAACAACCGTGGCTCTGGCAGGAGCCCAGGAGTTGAATTCCTCCTTCCTTTCACCTTGTGAGTAGACAGGGAACAAGATTTCATCATCAGACATTTCGCAGTAATATAAAAAAGGAATTTTCTAAGGACTACGAACAAACATGCCCATATAAACAGCAGCAGACCAGCTCTACAACAGAAAAACTTGGCCAGTGTATTACACTGTTGGTTAGTTTCTTCCTAAATGTGCTGTGTTCTTTCTAAATCTACCAAATCACAACCTGTGAAACATCTACATCAGTATAAAAATGATTTTTACTAATTTGACAGAATGTTCTAAGTTTACTTAGAGATTTATTTTTTAACTATAGTATAAAAAAACTACACCCACCACCTGTGCCTTTGACATATCTGTTATGGGATGGACTCTAATGCATTTCTCTTACCTTGGGATTATATTCAGCATTTCGGGCACGAAGCGCAATAGTTTTCAGGTCAAGTTTGCAACCAAGATTCACCGTGGACACAATATTCCTGAAGACAGTTCATGGAAATACATTAAAAAGGCAATAAAGAATTCACGTGTCTTCCTCATTTTTAACCAAGCTTGATTAATTTCATTTATTTTTTTAAAAACTTGTTTCTCCAAGTGAATTTGAATGACATCTTTCCTCCTGACTGGAGCACTGAGCAGCATTTTGGCTCAGCAACCTCCTTTTGTAGAGCAGTAGCTCCTAAGCCCCGATTGCTGATTCCTCCTTATCTGCCAGTTATTACGAAAAGTGTCTCATGAGAAGAAAGTCTATTTCATTTTGCCAGGAAAAACTCTCGATGCTGAGAGCCCCCACGCCTCAGTCAGGGAAGCTGCTGGAAACAGGAGAAAACGAGGTAGCACCAGTACCATCTCCAATTTTCCTTGGTACGTCCTTCAGCAGGAAGAAGAGGTGCAGGACTAAGTGGGAATTGTAGAGTCGCCTAGGTTGGAAGGGACCTTTAAGATCATCAAATCCAACCATCAACCTAACACTGACAAAAACCCATCACTAAACTGTGTCACTAAGCACCACGGCTACCCATCTTTTAAATACCTCCAGGAATGAATCACCCAGGAGGTAAACCCATCGCCAGGAGGCAGGACGGCAGGTCCCTAGAAAGTTTAAGAGAAATTCCTAGATGCAAAATTTCCTTGTAAACTTTTTTCTGGGAAAACCTTGAAAACAAAGGGTCCTCAATGGGGAAAAAACCTAACCAAATAAGGGGGAACTACTCTTTCAGTGCAAAATTCACGTATCAACCATTTCTCTTTAAGCCTTCCGTAAATTGCTGTAAAAGTCTTTTTAAAACTAAAGTTTAGTGAAAATACTTTCATACCTAAACTAGTTCCAGGTTTTTTCCCCCCTTGTTACAAACTCAGCTGTAGCCATGAACTAGAAAAGGGAACACGGAATATAAAGTACAACTCAGCTTTAGCTCCTGGACTAGCAACTAGTTTCTTCCCCTCTACCCTTCTAATTCCCTTTCAGCTGTGACAGTCCCTGTATTCTGCTTTAATATCTCACTAACAAAATTCTACTGGCAGTTAAGTGGAGCTATTTGCTTTTCTGTGAACAGGTCACAAGTACCCCATAAATTACAAATGAGGATATGTTTCCAGGTATACATATTTTGAAGTGACAGATTATGAACACAAACTACTTTATAGCTAAAGCACGATGAACTCCTAAAGCGCGTAGAGTTAAAAGCTACCATGATGCTAAATGAAGACATATATAACATCCCCCACTGGTGTGCTTAAAAGACGTACAACTGACAAATCACTAAGAAACTGTTTATATTACTAAGTGGTTTTGTAATGAAGCTAAGCTAAAAATAAAAGCAAAAATTACTCATATTGCTAGAGGAGACCCATAAATTCTCTGGGTGTCCCTTCCCACAAAAACCCAGTGCCCAATTCCTGATGTGGCTTTGGTCCTAAGTCTTTAAAGGGCTGTCTGAGAAAGGACACGCTGCAGTAATACATGGGACACTCACTGTAGCTGCGGCACTATCCCAGAGCTCTCAGATGCCGGCGTTGCAGGAGTTATTGGAGTCATCGGAGTCATTGGCGAGGGGTAGAGTGGTGTGGTTCCCGGTAAGGGGGCTGTGGTAAGAGTCTGTGAGTGGAAGAGCTGGGGAGTTTGACCAGATGTTCCCTGTGTCGCTTGCTGTGATGTAGATTGTTGCGCTGCTTGTTGCTGCTGTTGCTGCCGCTGCTGTTCCTCTAGGATGGACAGGCTGTTGGTGCTCTGGACAGGCTGTGGTGTCAGTCCTGTGCCATACGGCATCATCGGGCTAAAAATTGGAATTCCTGGAGTCATTGCACCCTATAGAAGAAAGCACGAAACAGAAACAACAGATCCTGTTGATTGCATTTTGGTTTTAAGAGAAAAAGCTTTCAGGAGGAGTTTGAAAATAAATCAACATAAATTGATAATATCAAACCTGAGGCAGATAGTGGTAACTCCTTAAAAGCATAAATCCTTTGGAAATGCAGTTCTTCTATAGAATGAAATATTACCTCTAGAAATCTGTCAGTTCTAGCATTGCTCACCTCCAGCCAGTGATACTGACACGCTTCTCGCACTACCCTGCAAGCTTGTCTCAACTTTGGCCCACAACTTAACTTGCAATTGTTTGAACAAAGACTGTGCCCATCATCCCAAACGCATTCATAGCCCAGTGACAGTCCATGATGTGTGCTGGGGCAAAGGGTAACCACCAAAGTTAAATTAGTATCTCCAGCTTGTCAGTCATGTTTCAACTTAAAGGAACCCCATTTATCCGCATGGTTCTTAGGTATACAAATAGATGGTTTTAAAATTCTGCTTTATACTAGTATTATTTTATACCTAGCGGAATTTTTCAGATCTGCAAACAAAAAACCTGAAGTTACATGCAAGAAGTGGAAAGCACTTTCACAAAGAAATTCAGATCACAGTTGCATATTAAATCGTTTGTTTTTACCTGAGGGGAGGCTAAGCCTTGAGCGTAGGGTGGCAAGCTGTTGTTCTGATCCATGATTCCAGTTATTTCCTTGGTGAGGCCAGAAGTATTTCCTTCAATTAATTTAAATTGACTTCAAATCCTAGAGGGTTTTTAACCCTTTAAAACATCCCAGCAAAGCAGCTTTTTAAGCCAAGCTGAAAGCGTTAGGAAAACATCAGCTCCAGAGAAATGTGTGTTATGAGCCTAAAATACTAATCAAAGCCTGAAAAGAAAAAAAGCAGCATCTTGAGAATAATATCTAAACATAAACCAAACCTATCAGCTGCTGAGTTAGATAAGAGACACCCACGTACAAACACAGACAACATTCACACGCACGTGCACACACAATCCATAAAAATAACTCCATAGGCACACTCCATGGAACTTTTAGAGCATGCTTCTGCTGATGTCCCTGGCGGGTAACCCAACTCACTCGGGCAGGCCCCTCTCTAATCACACCCTCCTGCACATACAACTCAGGCTGTTAATACTCATCCTACTCCAAGCCTTACTTTAGATGGAAAGGCACCGATTTTTTTTAGAATTTAATTCCACTGACTACTAGCCAACAAGCTTACCAACACATCGCTTGGAAGTCTTTTCCTGGCAATTTTAAGGCTTTGGGCCTCCAAAAATAACTTTTCTTCTATGGGAAAAGCATAGCTGGTCAAATCAGAACTAAGAAACCCTCTTCCACCCACTTCCCTAAAATAAAGCACTAACACATTTCAAAAAATGACATGCGCTTTATAAGGAAAAAAGAAATACACGAAAGCCAATTTCAGGTATGCATCACACGTGATGTTTTATGATTATTATTTTTTTTTGGTAATTATACCTCTTTTGCTGTGCTAAAGAAATAAAAACATAAGTGGAGAATTTAAATGTTACATCTTGATATCAACTATTTTTCCATTAAATTATAGTTTTCTTAAACAGATACCTATTGCCCAGAAACACTCAAGGTCATTTTTAGGCCTGAGGTAGATCGCCTCAACATTTGAAGAAAGGCTATTCCGCCTTTTTGTAAGGTATGAGAACGAAGAATTACATTAATGTTTATACTGCAGCTGAAAAGGCATGGGTTTTGCCCCTGCGACCATAAGATACTATAGTTACCCTCACCAAAGGTATCAAACAGGATACAAGAGATTTTATAACCTGGAGACGAAGGTAAATTAGATGCCTAAACGTTACCCCAGAAGAAACAAATCCAACTCCTCGAGAGCCCAGCTGTTTAGTAATTAGCCGAGAGGCCAGGCCAGGCATGCCGGAACCTGCAGTTCGGCCACCACCTACGCAGAAGTCCATCTTGTCCACCCAACAAGAAGTCCACCCAACAAGAAGTCCACCCAACAAGAAGTCCACCCAACAAGAAGTCCACCCAACAAGAAGTCCACCCAACCGCGGCTCGCTCCCGTCTCCACTCCGAACGCCGGGGAACGTTTTTGTCGAGGGAACAGNNNNTCCCGGCGCCACCCGCCGCCGCCGCACAGCGCCCGCTGGAGCCGAGCTGCGCCCCGCGCCCGCGCCGCCGGCGCGTACCGAGCGCGTCACTTCCGCCGCGCGCCCTCCCCGCCGCCATCTTGAGTGAGGGCGCCGGGGTAGCCGTGGGCCTTCCAGGCCGAGGAGCGGGGCCGAGCCCGGCGGAGCAGCTCTTCCGAGCAGCGGGCAGCGCCAGGCCTGGCGCCGGGAGGCTGTTCCCCGTTTTTTGAGCTGCACCAATGGCCGTCCCTGCGCAGCTCCCGCCGACCCCTCGGCAGCAGCAGCAGCAGCAGCTCTTCCGAGCAGCGGGACGTGCCTCTGCCCTAGAGCATCCCCTGCATCTCCCCGCGGCCCTGGCACCTCCGCCCCGGCCCTTCCCGCTTGGCTCACAGACACCCCATCCCTGCGTGAGAAGGAAAGGAAAGTGGTGTTGGCTTTCGCCGTAATAAAAAGGCTATAAACATTTGACTTATAAGGCCAACTACCCTTTAGTATAAATTATGAAATATNCCTTTAGAAAATTAGGAAATATGAGAAACCTCGAAGATGACAACTAACAGCAGCTAGAGGAAAACATCTGAGAAAAAAAAACTTCTCCAAAAGACCCAGTGGACGGTTACCAGAAGGAAGCAGATGCAAGGGAGAAGGAACTGATGATAATCGATCCCCAGAAACAATGACCAGATGGAAACGCACAAACACAAGAGAAAAGGAACTAATGATAATCAATCATCGTAAGCAATTACTCTGCCTACAGCAGTGAATACGTATGCAATACCCAACGTATGTAAGACGTGGGTGAAGTATTAGCGGGTGTGCCCCTGCCTTGAGTCACGCACCCAGCGCCGTGCTTTTGCTTTATTGACTTTGTCTCTACAATAAACTGAGTGCCATTTCTGGTTAAGAGATCTGGCTGTTTATTACAAAGGCCAGGCTGGATGGGGCTTTGAGCAGCCTGGTTTGGTGGGAGGTGTCCCTGCCCATGGCAGGGGGGTTGGAACCCGGTGATCTTTTGGGTCCCTTCCAACCCCAACCATTCCCTGAGTCCTTTGCAGCGCGGGGCCCGGCGCCCCACCTCACGCCCCACCGAACACGGGCGGTCCCTGGTCACCTCACCGCAGCTGCTGTCGGCCCGCTCGCTACCACCACTCACAAGACGGGGCTGACAGCGTTTGGGCCGGGCAAGAACCGGTGCCCGGCGCTGCGCCCCGTGTCTGGGAAGGGGGAACCCCGCCGAGCCCAGGCCGAGGAAGGCCCTGCGGGGCCAGACACAGGCAGAGCCGTCAGCNGGGATGTTGTCCGCTGCTGGTTACGCGGAGCCCAGGCCCGAGATGGGTTACGAGCTCGACGCCCCCGTGCAGTGCCGCTTCTCGCCCTACACCTTCAACGGAGGGTGAGGAGTCACGGGTTGGGGCTGGGGCG
>VXBO01008142.1:164759-206137 GCA_013400135.1 Rhinoptilus africanus
CTTATCTCCCCCCCGCGTTCTCTGAGGGTTTGTCTCCTCTTGCGAGCGCCGCTTTGTAGAGAAAGGGGGGGCAGCTCGGCCTTGCCTTGCCCTGGGCTGAGCGTCCCGCGGGTCCCTGCAGCTCTTTGGGGTGTTCTTGCGCGTCCGTGGGGCCTTTGGCGTACTTGTGCTCCCTGAACTTTTTCGGGTCAAAACACGCACCTCCCGTTCCCCGCAGGGCTGTTTATTTATAATGGCTGAGGAAACTCATGTAACGGTCATATTACCAGCTTCTAAACCTGTAACTGTTGGAAGCTTTCTTGTCATAGCTGTTAAAGGTAGATGGTTTTTTGCAGGCACTTCCTCTGAGTTGATGACGGAATCTGGCCAGGATAGTGTTATTTAGATTTATTTCTTTATAATGCCTAACTACTTTTTGTTTGTTACTTAACGGTAGCACATGTTTCAATTGCAAAGCTAGTTACTTGGAAGTAAAAGATGTAGGATAACATCAAATTCCAAAAAGCAATGATAATTTAACTGTGATGATACTGATGCTTAGTATTTGGCTGTAGTATTTTTGCTTGGAGAGACAAACTCTTTCAGGAGGGTGAATCTTTCATTAGCAGGCAACAAAAATTGCCCGACAGTTGAGTCTGATTCTTGCATTGTATGCAAACTGTTTTACCAAGTTTCCGTGCAGCTTTTAGTCCAAGTAGAGAATAATGTACATACTTTTTTTCAGTGTGTCTAGTATCTTTTTGCTCCAGTCTTGAGTCAGGTGTAGGGATGTGCCTAGTGGGAAACACAGCAAGGATTGTAAGATGCTTGACAAAACGCGAGTCTGGATATAGGACTACTATCTAATCTGTTTCTCTGTTGCCTAAGAAGATACTTACACCAAAAATGATGATTATATGAATGCTCTTCTTTAAGGACTGTGTTGGCGATTGCTGGAGAAGACTTTTCTATCATTGCCTCTGACACACGACTGAGTGAAGGTTATGCAATTTACTGCCGAGACAGTCCAAAATGCTACAAACTGTAAGTCCAGATCTTGTAAGAATCGATACGGATGAAAGATGTTTTGCAGTGATGAGCATGTCACCTGCCTGGAGTGATCTGTCATTTTCTTTAATCAGAATTCTCAGAAAAAAAGGATAGTAGCAAAATTGGTTTTGGAGTCATGATGACTCTTGGTGTAATTCAGGATGTGATGTAATGTTGTAAATACAGCCAGATTTCCTGTTGAAATACAGCTCTTGAATTTAGTTGATAACAGAACACTTGTAGCATTGAATAAGGCTTACTGTAACCTAGGTGGTTTTTTAGCTGGATAATCAGAAGAACTTTTGGCTTAACTGTAGCAAAATCTAATCCTGTGGTAACTGGTTCTGCTTCACAGAATCAGAGAATGCTAGGNCCGCCTTCGCCTCCCGGCCTCCTCCAGAGCAGAAGAGACGAAGGCGCCGCTGCCCTCCTAGAGCGGCGGATCGTGACTTCCGGCTCCGGTGCCGCCATTTTGCCGTGAGACAGCAGCGAGCCGAGCCGCCGGGATGTTGTCCGCTGCTGGTTACGCGGAGCCCAGGCCCGAGATGGGTTACGAGCTCGGCGCCCCCGTGCAGTGCCGCTTCTCGCCCTACACCTTCAACGGAGGGTGAGGAGGCACGGGTTGGGGCTGGGGCGNAAGCAATGATAATTTAACTGTGATGATACTGATGCTTAGTATTTGGCTGTAGTATTTTTGCTTGGAGAGACAAACTCTTTCAGGAGGGTGAATCTTTCATTAGCAGGCAACAAAAATTGCCCGACAGTTGAGTCTGATTCTTGCATTGTATGCAAACTGTTTTACCAAGTTTCCGTGCAGCTTTTAGTCCAAGTAGAGAATAATGTACATACTTTTTTTCAGTGTGTCTAGTATCTTTTTGCTCCAGTCTTGAGTCAGGTGTAGGGATGTGCCTAGTGGGAAACACAGCAAGGATTGTAAGATGCTTGACAAAACACGAGTCTGGATATAGGACTACTATCTAATCTGTTTCTCTGTTGCCTAAGAAGATACTTACACCAAAAATGATGATTATATGAATGCTCTTCTTTAAGGACTGTGTTGGCGATTGCTGGAGAAGACTTTTCTATCATTGCCTCTGACACACGACTGAGTGAAGGTTATGCAATTTACTGCCGAGACAGTCCAAAATGCTACAAACTGTAAGTCCAGATCTTGTAAGAATCGATACGGATGAAAGATGTTTTGCAGTGATGAGCATGTCACCTGCCTGGAGTGATCTGTCATTTTCTTTAATCAGAATTCTCAGAAAAAAAGGATAGTAGCAAAATTGGTTTTGGAGTCATGATGACTCTTGGTGTAATTCAGGATGTGATGTAATGTTGTAAATACAGCCAGATTTCCTGTTGAAATACAGCTCTTGAATTTAGTTGATAACAGAACACTTGTAGCATTGAATAAGGCTTACTGTAACCTAGGTGGTTTTTTAGCTGGATAATCAGAAGAACTTTTGGCTTAACTGTAGCAAAATCTAATCCTGTGGTAACTGGTTCTGCTTCACAGAATCAGAGAATGCTAGGGTTTGGAAGGGACCTCTGGAGATCTTCTAGTCCAACCCCCCTTTGTCAGGACACGTGGTGTTGGAACACAAGTGTGCCTGCTGCTGCCAGTTGTACTGTGTCTTTCTAGTCAACCATCTGGCACTTGGAAGAGGTGTTGGTTTTAGGAGATGTAAACTTGTCAGGACTTCCATTATTGAACTTTTAATGCTGATTTTATACTTATATTCGTGCACCTAAATTGTATTCCCTTGGTTTAAAAATACATATTGCTTACGTTCTTTTGGGTGTAGCAGGTATTTACCTAGTAGGCTGCCATCAGCTATAATGCTGCGCATAATGGCTTTGTATAATTCTAGTGACAGGCTGAGAGAAGGTTTCAACTTCAATTCTTTCCTGAGTGGCTGCTCTGTGTTAATCTCTAAGTAAGTGTGAATGTTTATAGACTCTCACCAATTTACTAGAATTTAAATTTTGAACCTGTGTTCCTGCAGCTAGTGTTCATGAAACGTTTGTAAACTGAGCAAAGAGATCACTTTCTACAGTGCCTCCGCAGCCAGGCAACTTCTGTTGTGCTGATACAGGAAACCACCTACAGCATGAATGTTACATAGCCATCGTCCAATCTTAACGCAATCCTCTGCCCAGATGGAGTAATACTGGGATGAGTGGATGCGCTGTGGCAGGCTACCCATCTCAGAACAGATCCTCTAGCAATACTGAATGGTAATAGTTAGCGTTAGGGCTGCGTGAAGAAATTAAGACTTTATTGTTGTCAGTCTTGCTGTGGAAGTCAATGAATTGGAGAAAGACATCTGCGTGGTCCTGCGCTTAATGAGTCCTCTCCAAGATGTAGATTGCAGTTACCTTCTGTGCAGAAAATATCTGTTACTATGTTTTAGACGACTGTTTCTGGTAGTGTTAGAGTCACTGAAAATACATTTGGTGTTTTCATAATAATCTGCTGTCTAAGAAATTAGTATAGTTCATGCTAAATCTAAAATCACAACGAAATTTTATATTTTACAGGACAGAACAAACGGTCATTGGATGCAGTGGTTTCCATGGTGACTGCCTTACCCTTACTAAAATTATTGAAGCAAGATTAAAGGTAGCTGACTATCTGACTGCATTTAGAAACTTATATTCTTAGTATCATGTTTGAAACCGATAATATGGTATGCTTTAAATATAATTTTTGCTGTTTTTCTTCAAGTGTTTGTATTGTAACTGTATTGCTAGTGAAAGGTCTGGCAGGGGAAATTGACGATGTGTTCTTGCTAAGTGTAACATCACAAATTTAAGGAATGGAAGAGCTGGAGGGGATAATGTTAATGAGGCAATGTCTGTTTTTTGCAAAACTTTAGAGAAATTTTAAATTTTGGCTTGTAAGAGGGCTTTACTTTTAGACCAGTGTGTTTTCAGTCATCATGCTAGTTAATAATCTTGCTTAGCATCAGACTCTTCTGCAGTGAGGTTACAGAAAATGTAATTCTGATGGGGTGTAAAATTTAGTGTTTGACTTCTCTCCTTGGGCGTGTGGTACCACTTGCAGATGTACAAGCATTCCAATAACAAGACCATGACTACTGGGGCTATTGCAGCAATGCTGTCTACAATTCTGTATTCTCGGCGTTTCTTTCCTTACTACGTTTACAACATAATCAGTGGACTGGATGAAGAAGGTAAGACTTTAAACAAAAAAGAAGAAAAGAGAGGCTAAATTTCTGTAAAACAGCTGTTCTTTTAAGTCTCAGGCATACTGATGGAATAACAAAGTTTGTGTTCCTGTTCTGAGCACCTGCCTTTAGGCAGTGAGGTGCTTACACAGGTCACCTGCGTCTTACGCATCTGACTTGTTTCCTCGTTTCTGCTGCGAACTTGATCTAACATTTCTGAAGGTATGAAAGTCTAAAAACTATATTGTAATTATTTGATTACAGATGAAGTCTGCCAACATTGCTTACCTCTCATACTTTACTCTAGACAGGAACACTTTATAACAGCTTTACTGTATTTCTTAATTGTGTCTCTAAAGGAGATGTTAGCAGTAAAATTGCATAAATTTTACTCCGGCCTGTCAGTGTGGTAGAGGTTATTAAATATGAAGGTTTACTCCAGAGACAGGTTTCTACAAAGAGATTTTTAAATTTTAACTAATCTCTAATGAAAATCATGACTTCTGCATGGATGCTGTAGTTTAATGTATGGCCCACTCAGGACTTCCTGGGCTCTTGTCCAACGATTTGGTTGGGTTGCTAAAATCCTGTGTTCTCTGGCTTTGAGTGGGAGCTCAGAGGTGGTCCTATTTGGATAATTTCAACCATTTGCCACAGTTTGTTGCTACCGTTAAGTTACACTACTCTCCCGGTCTTGCCAAGACATGTCTACGATACGTGGAGTCTGGAAGGGGATTAGTCTGCCCTGTGTAATGGTAAATCTCGGATTATGAGGGGGCAGTACCAACTGATAAGAATAAGAGTGCAGGTCTGCATGCATGGGCTTAATTTGGTTGCAGCAGGATTGATGCGTTCTGA
Source organism: Rhinoptilus africanus (assembly GCA_013400135.1). Classification (NCBI taxonomy): domain Eukaryota; kingdom Metazoa; phylum Chordata; class Aves; order Charadriiformes; family Glareolidae; genus Rhinoptilus; species Rhinoptilus africanus. The sequence goes on from VXBO01008142.1 coordinate 169,841, forward strand.
TGGAGTGTTACTATCCGGATCTCTGCTGGCTTTCTTGGGGCTGCTCAGCTACCTGTGCTGTGCTGCCAAGTGCACTGCTGTTAATGGTTTGAAGAACCCCCAACAATTTATTGTCGTTTAGATAATTGTTCTGTCACGTGATGACCCCTTCCCACCCAGGAAGGGAAATCAGGGGAAAAAAACAAGGAAACCCAAAGGTTGACATATAAATAGGTTTAATAGGATAAAACAAAATAATTAACATCAGTAATACTAAAGAACCAATACTGATCCCAATACCAATATAAAAATATACAAGATTATACTGAACCAGTTCTATCGGCAGGAAGCTGTGCACTCCCAGCAGGGGACAGCAAATGTTGGACACTGCAAGTGCTACGGCTTTGGGAGGAAGGGAAGGGCTCAGGGCTCCGGCACTGGGGCAAGAGGTTCTCTGGATCGCAGCCGTCATAGAAAACTCGTCAGCAAACTTTCTAATTTATATTGAATGTGATGTTTGTGGTATGAAATAGTCCTGTTGGCCAGCTTGGGTCAAGTGCCTGGGTCTCGCTTCTCCTTATCCTGCACCTGGCAAAGCTTGAAAACACTGAGACCTTGAAACCCACATACCATAGCTGGCTGTAAAGTAAATATTTTCACCAATTCAGAGTCTTCTAGAAATGCAGTTTTCCCAAGCATTAGAAGAGACCTTACTGAATAGTAAAATTACTGAAAGAGAAATTAATCCTGTGTCGCTCAAACCAGGACAACTGGCCAGTTTATTAAATCAGGCGCAGCCTGCCTGAACAGAAAGGATGAGTGTTGCCAGGTGCGGTGTTTTGCCTAGTGCGTCCTCATCAGATGCTGGTGCTTCAGAGGTACAGCGTGTCTGCATCCCTGATGTAGGCACAAGGTAATAAGCTTTGCACAGCATGGCCTGATTCCAGAGGGAAGTGCATAAGAGGCCAGGGCTTCGGCCCTGGGTCTGGGAAGGTGATGCAGAGGGCTCCAAGCAGGCTCTCTGGAGGTAGTTTAAGAACTATATTGTTCAAGAATGAGGGCTAAACCACCTCTCAATGCTAGCTTAGGAACCAGCAGAACTCTTTGTGCGGCACCGCGCCCTAGCACTTTCTAGCTTTGATTATTCTGCAGCAGCACTTTCTCTGTGGTGAGTACTGTAGGAAACGTCTGTTCGAGCGTTGTTATAGCTTAAATATTGAAGATAACCTTGCGTGTAGTATCAGGACACAACCACAGTGAGCCTACTGTACGAAGCAGTGTCTGAACGTACTGTGGTATTATTTGGTAAAGGTTTGCTGTGACCTGCGGTACTTCAGAGACTGCTTACAGAGAGAGTTAGTTTCTAATGTAAATGCTTGTTGGTATTGAGATCTTTCTGGTTTGTGATTACATCTTCTTTTCTTGTTTGTTCTGTTTCGTTTTCCACCCCCTACTCCCACGCCCCACCCCACCAGGGAAGGGAGCGGTATATAGCTTTGATCCAGTGGGCTCGTACCAGAGAGATTCCTTCAAAGCAGGTGGATCAGCGAGTGCCATGCTGCAGCCCTTGCTTGATAATCAGGTAAAGTGGTTCTCTCTTTTTTTTTTTTCCTCTTTTTTTTATGATCTCAGTAAACATCTGTGACACTCAAATTAATACAGCTTTGCTTTTGGGGAATATTACTTTTGAAAGAAGTTTTAAATGTATTATAGGTGGGACTGTTAATCCATAAATGTATAAATTGTGTGGCTTTACATTCTTGGCAGAAATCAGAAAGTTTTGCTTTAGAATCTATTCAGGTTTTAATATGCTACAACCAGTGGCCTGCCTGTTTAAAATACAGGTAAATGTTTTAATTGGGGAATTACATTTCCCAAGGAAGCTGATTTCCCCTCCACCCCCCGGCAGATAACTAAACATGCCTGTTACTTAGCATGAAATAATACTAAATTAAGATAGAATTAGTAGGTGTATATAATACATTTTATCACTTAACGTGCACTTGTTTAAAAGTTTTAAGTTTTGTATAACTCAAACACAATTTTGTAAGAATTTTCTTACCTTAAACTGCCGGAAACTTACTCAATTAAATTTGTCTAAAAATACTTGAAGAATATTTTCGTATTTAATTGAAGCTGTTAATTGTTGAATGAGAGAAATACCAAAGCATGTTTTTATTTTATTTTATTATTATTTATTTTATTCTCAGATATTGGTGTTGGCATTGTTTAGTCAGTTGAACCTGATTTCAACACAACTTTGTGCTTAAAGAGCAATAAACACTCTTAGTTCTTATCAGCTGAGAAAGGAATAGAATCGTTCTTTTTTTTTTCCAACAACTCCAGTTTCTCAGCTTTGACTTAGCTTTGAACTTCATTAACTGCAGAGAATAAAATATCTTCTGCAGAAACAAAGTTGTGATAAGTTGCTTTGTGTTTCTTCTGAGTTTGAGGTATAGTGAGTGACTCTTCCCCTTCCTTTTTGAGTTCTGGTGCTGAAGTGGACACCTGTTTATCAGCTAAAATACGCTCCTTAATAGGACCAGTTATGCTCCAATACAGACTGTTATTTTTGAATTCTAAGTACATTTAGGAATATTTGCTTTTAAGAAATGTTCCTAACTACAGGAAGACTAGAGAGAAGGCTTGTGTGCAGTTCTGGTACTGCTAACCCAGTGAAGTTTCTGAAAAACTAGATCAGATCTGAACGTTCATTGTGATCCTGCACATGCTGAATGGGTAGGAGCAGCTACGCTTGCTTTAACTGGATCTGCTTCTAGTTACTTTTGTAAGAGGATCAGCATTGGCAAAGTTCAGCTTTTCCTGCAGCTGTAAACTGTGTGGAGGAATACCTTTGCCAGCTTTGGGTCTCTAAGCCAAACCAACTGTTTCTTCTTTTTAAGTTGCCTAAACCTGCTTGTTCTAGTGCAGAGACTGAAATGGCTTTCGTGCTAGATGGAACATACCTCCATTAAAGTGCATTTCCATCTTTCCTTAGATTGGCTTCAAGAACATGCAAAATGTGGAACACGTACCTCTGACCCTGGAAAAGGCTTTGCAGCTGGTGAAGGATGTCTTCATTTCTGCTGCCGAGAGAGATGTGTACACTGGGGATGCCCTTAAGATTCACATTGTCACAAAAGATGGAATTAAAGAGGAAACTATCCAGTTACGACAAGACTAATTCAGTTCGCTTAGAAACATGTAATCTATGATGTACAATTTACCTGTATTAAGACGACACTTGTCTTATTAAATTTTTTCAGTAAGTTCGACTACTGTAGTGCTGAATATTTTCTGTCTTTGTCGGAAGTGAGAGGCTTCTTGGAAAACTCTCTTTACCAGAGCACTTCGTGGTACGGATGAAGCTGAGTCAGTTTGCCTTGTCTCATTTTAATCCAATGTCTGTTTAATCCTCCTCTTGCAATCCCTTATGCTACAACATGGGGGAGTGTAAATTTACTAAAATGTAGGTTCACAGACTTTTCTGATACTACTTTCAATTCAGCCTTGGTTTAGTGAGAAAAGCATTTGTTGTGTTTGTGCTGCCTTCTCTGTACTTCATATCTTCCTTTTCCGATCTTCTCCTTGAGCTTTCTGACCTGCTGTCTTGGCGTTTGACCTCCCTGTACTTGTTTACAGAGAGACTATATAAATAGGAGTCGTCTGAAACCAGTTTCTCTGCGTAAGAGGGAAGAATGTTAAATGGCATCTTCCAGAGTTTAGTCCGGGCCTCTGCATTTGGGCTCACCTCTGCCTCTCTCTGTTTGGTTAACGTCCAAAACCTGAAGGATTTTTTTCTGGCTACTGATGGAAAATAATTTACTATGGAGATTCCTGGATGCTTGTTAATGTCTTGGAGGGGTTGTTAGCCCTACAACTGCATTTGATTGTTGGGAAACTGCATCAAGTGTAGGTTGTTTGTCTGATGTGTTCTGTTGCGCTCCAGGAGATTGACAAGGACCTCCAGAGAACATGCATCATCGGGGGCAAAACAATCTCTGGTCCAGGAATCCTTTCACAGTCTGTAGCTATCTAGACAGGGATGTGTGGAGTCATAGAATCATACAGGTTGGAAAAGACCTTTAAGACCATCAAGTCCAACCGTTAATGTAACACTGCCAAGTCCACCACTAAACCACGTCCCTCAGCACCACATCTACAGGTCTCTTAAATACCTCTAGGGGTGGTGACTTGCTCAACTGCTTCCCTGGGCAGCCTCTTCCAGTGCTTGCCAGCCCTCCCCTGCTGCTGCTTGAGGCTGTTTCCTCTTGTCCTATTGCTTGTTATGTGCAAAGAGACCAACCCCCACCTCACTGCAACCTCCTTTCAGGTAGCTGTAGAGAACAATAAGGTCTCCCCTCAGCCTCCTCCAGGCTGAACAACCCCAGCTCCCTCAGCTGCTCCTCAAGACTTGTGCTCTAGATGCCTCACCAGCTTTGTTGTTCTGCTTTGGACGTGCTCCAGCACCTGAATGATACAAATGATATAAAAAACCCTGTTGCTTGAGGTGACCTACCTGGTTTTTAGAAGAACAGTTTGTTCTAATGTCCAAAGTCTAACCTTGTCTCCTGTGGTGGGGTGCCTGACTGCCTTCTGGGCAGCATTTTGGGTGCTGCGCGTTTATCCTAGCTCTGGCTAGTCTTCACCAGCGCAGGGAGTCTCGGGCTTTCTAGACGGTTTAAATAATGGGTAACTTTTTGAACCTCAGTAGTTGAACAGCTAGTGCATTTAAACTGCCTCTAGCTCTGTTTAGGAAATACAGCGGGATTCCCAAGTTCCAGTGGGAACGTACCAGTATCCCTTTCCCAAAGTGTTCATGGAGACGGTTGACCGCTGGGTGCCACTGTTGGGCAGCATAAGGAGGGACCACCTCATCCCTTGGCCGAAGGCAGCAAGGAGCACAATATCCCAGTGGGACTGACACTGGGGATGATGTGACTTGGTCATGCAAGTCGGAACTTCGAGGTGCGTTCGGTAACTTAACGGGGTGTTTACCATTATTTCCAAAAGTCATCTTGAATGGCCATGGTTAGTTGCAGGAATGGCTGTGCAGCCGTTCGCTGTTCTGTACTGAGCAAACGGAACACAGTGCGCTAATTCCAAGAACAGGAAGCTTGCGTCGATTTAAAGTACAGATTGGCAATACCAAATTAAAGACGCGCTCTGTTACTCCTGTAAAATTCAATTAAAGTACTTTCAACTTGATGCGGGAGTAGAAAAATGTTCACGGGCAGCTCAGCTAGAAGGTGCTTGCTTGTTAGTGTTAAAAAACACTTGAAAATTACCGATGTCAGATACGTCTTGCAGATAAAAGGCACTAAGAGTGTTTAGTATTTTTTTTTTTTTAATCCACCAAGTCATTTAGCTTTGTTTGCAAAGACCATCATCACCTAGGTCTGGAAGGCAGGAATGCCCTGACTGTCGGCGGCTCTCCTTAGTTCCCTGTCTGTACTTCCTATGTATAAATCAGGCCAGTAGTATCTCGCACCGCGTCTACAATGTAAATGAATAGTTTACGAAGCGCTTTGAGCACTATCAGGTTACAGAGCTGCCTTGGCAGGTGGGCTGCAGAGGTGCAGCTGGGCAAAACAAGTACAACAATACCATTTATAGATGCCAGAAGCAGAGGCCTGGCTTTGGCCGATCTACTCGGCCAGGGATTAGATGTCTTTCATACAATTCTATGTGGGAGAAAGGAAGGAGAGGGGAAAATGTTAATCTTGAAGTCTTTTTTTTTTTCTTAATATTAAACAAGTTAGTGCGTATTTCCAAAGAGAGCTAGACTGCGGGATTTGACTAACCTGGGAGCGAGCACTTCTAACCACCTTGTTCAAGAACTTGCAAGCGACAGAGCAGTGCACAGAAGCAGCAACAGCTAGCTCGGGCGCATCGGCAGCAGTGCTAAGGGCCACCTTAAGATGGCAATAGTTAGTTGCCGTCACTGGCTTAACGCAATTACACCCGGTGTGAGTAAAAATCGCCACGCATACTTTACCAGTTTCCCACTATAATGTGCTTTGCGGTGCTGTTTATTGAGGAGGTGGGCGGCTTTGTTTTGATCTCAGCCAAATGGCAGCATGTTGTTGCTTATATAAGGGACTGTACAAGGTCAGATTCGGCCTTAAAAACTAGGTTTGTAATGCCGTAGACCTTGCTTTCTTTTTTGGACATGTTTTCAGCGGTATTGTTGATGTGTCAAATCCATTTTGTGTACAGAGGAGGGGGCTTGCAACTATGGAAAGTGAAAGTGCTTGACAGGACATATATATATATTGCACATGAGCTTCTAAAAGTTTAGTTCACTATGTCATTCACTGCATCAGTCAAAGGCAAGTTTAATTTTCCAAGACTTTCTTAAAGCTGAATCATAAAATGTTGTTTTATCAGTCAAACACTAAGCTCTCTGGCTCTGGGATGATATTTTTCCTTTTACAGCGAGATATGCCTGTAACAATGCGCATGCCTCAGTGTGCTGGGAGTCAGGAGCGGGCTGCTTCTGTTTTATTGCCATTTCCTAGAGAAAACTATTTAAATGAAAACTATAGAACGCTATTTGAAGTACAGCAGTTTGAAGTGGTCCTACTGCAGCTCATGCCTTTACATTATTTATTTACTTAGGGGACAAGGCTGTAATTTCCCACACTTGAAAAACTTTTTTTTGATACGCCAGAATCATCTGTCCTGGAAAGTAAGAGAAATCGGCCCGGGCAATTGATCTCAATTGAGCAGTTCAGGATTTTACAAACCTAAGCCTGGGGAGAAGCGTCAGGAGCAAGTGGGGAATGACTAAAAGCAGCCTTCATGTGAATCCGAGCAAAATAAAATAGGCCTGTTTCTCCCTGGTATAGTAGAAGGTGGTTTTGGGAACATAAAGGAATTGCTGTCTTGCTCAGGGTTTCTGATCCAGGGTCAGGAACCAACTTTGGAGTAGAAGGGATTTGGAAGTGACAGCTTTCCAATTCCTCCTTCTCTTTCTTTCAGCCATTGCTTTTGTTTAGAGTGAATGTCCTTTGCTTTTAGGCCATTTGGGGCAGTCATAAACCAGACAATATGGCACATAGGCCTGAAGCTAACTAAGATTTGTCTCCAGATCTGCCTTCTCAAGCCAAATTCCTTTTGAGAAGGGGGTTTTGTCTGTGTGAGTGCAACAGAGTGAGACCAGCCTTATATTCTTTCAACTCTAATATGTAGTTAGTTTAATTGTATGGACCATTTTATGTGCACTTCCTTCTCTAAGCAATTTCAACAAAGTATTCATAATTACAAAAACATGGCTTAGCAGAAAAACAAACAAAAAATCCTCAGTATCTTTCCTGTTAGGCTGTTCTTGGCCCTTTTCCTAACAGTTGCTGGCAAAGTTCAACTTCACTGTTCATTTCAGAGGCTCAAGTCGGGGTAGGGATGGACTTCACTGTAGCCTACAATAATTAATATTCTTTGGCACAAGACACATGTTAAAGGGGTATGGGCAAGAGAGTAGTCACGGTACCAAAAATTCAACCAATCCTCTGCACTTTAGATCAAAGAACCGTAGAAGGAAAGTTAAAAAGCAGGATTCCTATTTTTGCTGAGGAAGAGGAACAAGACGTGGAAGATTGCAAGTTGTACTGCAGCGCTGAAGATATTTCATGGTAGGTATAGAGTGCTTTTGGCTTACCGAGACCTGACTTCTCTGAAATTTAGGTATTTCCTTTGCTTGGCTTTCTCCAGCCACACAAGTTTGGCGATGTCCTTGGTGGTTCTACAAGAAGTCGCTGATATGCTGACGTACCTAGGTGCCCACCCAGGTACGGGTACGTGACACCTGCAGTGCCTGGCCCAGGAAGGCGGCTTAGCTGAGCAGGATTACAAGCCCGCTGGAACAATGCTCCGTTTAACCAGGCTTTGTGAAAACTGGCAGTACTCAGCTTGGCAGTCAGGTCTGGTGGGTGATCGAGCTGTTTGTTAGTCTCTCAGTGCTATGCTTTCATACTGGAGACCTTGGGTGGCTCAGCTGGGGGCCTCTTCTTCTCCACAACCAGCCTGGGCTGCTGAGGGAGCGGTACCTGGCTGGGGGTACCTGGGAGGTGAGAGATGCTGTAGGGTGCTTCGGGAGCCCGTCACCTACCGGTAGCCCATCCTCAAACATCAGTGGAAAGCGTATTTCCGACTGTAGCTTGCTTATGCAGCCTTTGCAAAGAACCTCATGCACAGAGAGAGCAGAAAGTTAAGAGGCCTGGGGGGAAGAGAAGGGGGAGGCTTTTTCTCAGGTTTTATGTAAGTGACCATTTTGGAGACAGCTGCATTCCAGTGTCACTGCCTTGTGCTTGATCTGAACTTTTCTTGACATGTACCCTTGAATGCAGAACGGTTACCGCAATCTCCATTAAGTCCCATGGCAAACAAACATTTTGGTGCGGCTGGTATTTGTTTGCTAGTTGCAGACAAGTCGATCTCATTAGAACTGCATTTACAACTTTTGCCAAGCGTTTTGAAACTGGTTGACACGCGCAACAGCTGCCTGAGCCGGAATGGCATTCCATTCCCCGCCTCCATCTTATTAGCGCAGGGGATGGCTTGATTAATGACAGTTAGATGGGATTTTTTTAAAAATGAAAGATAATTTGTCTTTGAAAGAGCCGTACAGCGTGTTTTCATTTTCTGATTTAAAATGAGCCACAAAGTCTGGGGGGTTTATGGCTTTTCACAAAAGCCAAGAGAAATGCTCACCCTGTGCTAACCCACCAAATCTGAAGTAAAAACATTTCAAAGGACGATGCCACGTGTTTTCAGGTGGTACGTAGTGAGGCCTTTACATTAAACTGCTCTTTAGTAAGCACAACCAAAGAGGAAGCTTTCAGTGGTGACACTTGGATTTTTTTCTCATGCGACACCAACATGGGGATCACCGTGCGAGGTAGGCAAAGGAGAGCTTTGCTGTCCACGCACAGCCTATTGCATGTTAAGAGATGCTGAATTCACACAAGCTCATGCGAAGACCAGTGTTGATTCATGGCTCAGCCTGGGCTGAGATGCTCAGACCAATGCATACAAAGTTTATTAACGCTTCTTAACTCTCTAAGGATGCCACCTGGGTGGCCAGTGTCTCCTGGCCAGCTGTCCTGTTTCAGCCAGAGCAAGCACTTGGTGCCAGCCAAAAGCATTTCCTCAGGAACACGATTCCCCCTCATTTCTTCAGGCCCTCAGTACAGAGCTTACAGCCTCAAACAGGCAGGCTCTTACATCTAAACCACCAAATGTAGGGGTTTTTGGCTCCACAGCCTTTAAAGACAGGGTCTGCTGTGCCCTTCACCTCTGGTAAGGGGCTTCTCTATCAAAGGGGTACTCTCCCTCAAATTCAGTGAAGCCAAACAGCCAAGATGCTCTTCTCCAAGCATCTGGGGAGTCAATGGCCAAAGCAGCATCAGTATGCAGGTGTTTACGTGCCTAGGTTAACTCATAAAACTCCTGCACAAACATTTCAGAGTGGTTTCTGGCAGTTTAGTTTAAACCCCGCGTTTAATTTAAGCCTGGTGTTGGCAGGAGAGCTGCCTTCATCCCTCATTTTCACTCTGTGCCCAGATCTGGAGCTCTTGAGCTCCATTCATGCTTCCAGTTAAATTCAACTATGATGCTGTTAAAATGAAAAAAGAACAGTGAATCAGGCTCCTGAAACAAGTGAGGTCCTTTTGCCTAGTTGGCTCAGATTTAAAAAAAAAAAAAAAGACTCGTAGTTACAGTGGTTTAACAACTATTTTGACCTGCACAGGTAGAGGGTTTTTTCATAAACTGTTTCCATTCAAAGCCAAAATGTATTTTGGAGTTACTCCAAGAATTTCGTTCCTATTAGAGACTACACAGATCTGCTCTCTTCTTGCACATCCTCACATTCCCACCAAACAGAAACATCAAGGCCAAACTGTCCAGCAGAGACTAGCGGATGGTCCTCCAGTGTCCAGTTTGCAATCCCAGAAGCAGTCTTGACTCTGACCTAGAGACTAAAAGCCACCTATTTGTTGATTTTAACCAAATGGCTGCGGTTAGTCTCATTGCAGAGAAAGTAAAGGCAGAGGTGGTCTAACACATTCAAGCTTCATCTTAGAAGATGCAGAGTGAGGTCACAGAGACGCAGGTTCCCCTCCTCATCCTTATCATCCCCATCCCGACCCATGTGCAGGCGCTTGGTCAGCTGGTGTGGCTCGAGCTACAGCGCCGGACTACAGGATTGCTGCCTTGTAAGTGCTGATTGCAAGTTTTAATGAGACAACCCAATTAGGTGGCTTGACAGACCATCACAACAGTGACGCAACCGCACTCAAGCCCCATTACAGAAGCAGCAGAATTTCAAAGAACTGCTTTAAAAGAGAAGTCACAGAATAGCTCGCACACAGCCCTGCAAACAACAACATCACCCACAGGCTGTGCGGAGCAAGGGGAAGGCCTGCGAGAGTAAAGGCAGAAACAAGACAAGTCAAAGGAATTAATCCGAATACTGGTTTTCCCTTTCTTACAGTCGGCTTGGGCACAACTTGGGTTTCAGGTACCACTTACGGAACAGAACTGCTTTACATAATTCCCACTGTAGTGGTTGAACTCTGCCTACAGAGGGTTATAACATGGCCTTTGCATAAACGTGCACGTACCACATCACTTGTGCCAGGCGGCGCGTTACGTTGTCCTGCAGGTACTGCCTGATGCACAGGGCTGTATTCACTGATCCTCCCACACCCACGAGGCATTTCCTACCCGAAAGCCAGAGGAAGTTTCTATCACTCCCACCCCCTGACTTCAGAGGATCAATAGATATGGATTTCAGAATATTTTCCTCCAGTCAGGAATCGTTCATGTATCAATCACCCGCAGTCCTGCCTGGCTTGAACTGGGAGGCTGGGCGTCCCCACTACCTGCTACAGGCAAGATCTGTGAATGCCTAGCCCCAAACCACTTGTTTTTAGCAGGCTGAATCCAACATGTAAAATGTCACCGAGCCACAAGCCAGCTAACAGAGTACTTGGGTGACACTCCTAGGACAAAATTCCCTTTGGATTGAGCGATTCTCAGCAGTTACAGCCCTCTTCTGTTGACCAAAAGAGAGGGTAAGTACAAAGTTCAGCAGCCTCAGCAAGGCCTCACTTGTCAAACCAGAGAGCATTTTACGAAGTTCTTCTCCTTTCCAAATGACCTCCTTTTCCTCATTTTTACATATGTGTCAAGGAAGATCCAAGACTAACAAAGAGGGTAATGAAAGTTGCTGTCTACTGATACTGCTGTGGCTTGTTGATGCTATTTTCCGTAAATTAAAGACCCATATGCACACCCTGCTTGAACTGCATGATGGGTGCATCGGAGAAGGAAATCTCAAGACCTGAGCTGATGCTGGAGGAGCAGTTATTTGTCTCACCTATGAGAGTGAAGGCGACCCTTATGGTGCGACCATAGTACACTGAAAGAGATGCAGGCAGCGGCTGCGTGGAACATCTGCTCTGCCCTACAGATGCTGCCCAAGTCTCCCCTCCCAGCCCACTGCTAGATGCTATTCAAAGAGGTATTACACAGACACCTCCTTTGCCATCAGCTCTGGCTGAGCCCCGTCCCAGTAAGCTATCAATGGGAAGCAGCCACTGAGGACTGGGAGACACCATACTGTGGTTTCAGTCTCAGATCCAGTAACTGTAACGCAGCTGGAGCCGCAATGCAGGCCACCACAGGCTGCAAACACGGTTTCCCTCCCTGCCTGCTTTCATGTTAGTATAAATCACTTGACACCATGCGAAGCAGCGCTGCCAACTCTGACAGCCTCTCAGGAAGATCCAACTGACTACTACATGTCAGTGGGAGTTTTGCCTTAACAAGTCCAAACCAAGCTACCCCAACCCTTGCAAGCAAAGAGCAACATTTCAGGATGAGAGCAGATGAACTCCATAGCCCTACCAGCGTGTCCATGTTTGTTTCTGCAGGGTAAAATATCCTGTCAAGCAACAGGTCATTAACACATAGCTAGCTAAGTTTTCAATAAGCTGGTGCCTAACTACTGTGGTATTAAATGACAACCCGGTGCCTAATAGCATCAGTGAAATCAAAGGTCGTCCCTCCCCTAGCCACCGCGCAGTCAGAGCTCTGGAGGCTCTGACATGCACACTGATACGTGATATGCTTTAGGGAGCGGGGAGGTAAGGCAGGGCAACGCGACACAGAGCAGAGAAGCTGGTCTGCAGACACTGCAAGACGTGTAAGGGGCTGGCAGGGCAGGAGATACGCACCCCAGAGCTGCCCTTATAGCCCTTATCCCGGCCCCAGAGAAAGGGATGCACCTTGAGAGAGCGTCCGCTCCACACGTGCGTTACAGACGCCGGTGAAGAGCCACCATCACAGGGACGTGGTGGGCAGCCTGCACAGCGACTGCTTCCCAGGTGGATGGGCTGATGGAGGGGAGACAGCTGGCTGCAGTGAAACAAACACCTCATTTTCCACGCTCCATCCGGAGCACTGGAGCCAGTGGCGGGTCAGACCTCTGCAGACATATGTCAGGGGACCAAAAAAAAGCCAAAGCGAGCCTGCAACTCTGTGCTGAAATGTGGATGCAGGTCTGCAGCTTGCTTCCCTCACTGAGCACCCTGACACCTTTCTGCTGACAGTCTATGTGCCACTATCATAGAATCATCATAGAATGGTTAGAGTTGGAAATGACTTTAAAGATCATCTTCCAACCCCCCTGCCATGAGCAGGGACACCTCCCACTAGACCAGGCTGCTCAAAGCCCCATCCAGCCTGGCCTTGAACACTTCCAGGGATGGGGCTTCCACAGCTTCTCTGGGCAACCTGTTCCAGTGTCTCACCACCCTCACAGGAAAGAATTTCTTCCTAATATCTGATCTAAATCTACCCTCTCAGTTTAGAACTGTTATCCCTTGTCACTCAACTCCCTGATAAAGAGTCCTGCCCCATCTTTTCTATAGAACCCCTTCAGGTACTGGAAGGCCGCTATAAGGTCTCCCTGGAGCCTTCTCTTCTCCAGGCTGAACAACCCCATCTCTCTCAGCCTGTCTTCAATAAGAGAGGTGCTCCGGCCCTCGGATCTTCATGGCCCTCCTCTGGACCTGCTACAACAGGTCCATGCCTTTCCTGTGCTGAGGACTGGCCACCACTGGGTACCACTGGACACAGTACTCCAGGTGGGGTCTCACCAGAGCAGAGCAGAGGGGCAGAATCACCTCCCTCGATCTGCTGGCCACGCTTCTTCTGATGCAGCCCAGGATATGGTTGGCTTTCTGGGCTGTGAGTGTCCATTGCTCGGTCATTTTGGGCTTCTCATCAACCAACAGCCTCCCTTTCCTCAGGGCTGCTCGCAGTCCATTCTCCACCCAGACTGGTTTTGTGCTTGCAATTGCCTCGATCCATGTGCAGGGGGCAGAAAATCAAGCCAAAACTAAAAAAGCAAAAAGAAAGAAAAGCGTTACAAGTGGCTTACAAGGCTGTTAACTGCAAAATCAAAGTCTCCTCGGCTGTAGTGCCTGCGTGGCTAGGCCAACCAGGGAAACTCGGAGCAGCGGGCCACAATGCCATGGAGGAGGAGCACGGCAATAGCAAGTGCTGCAGTTTGCAGGGCTTTCCCTGGCGACAGCTTTGATCCCTACATCCATCAGTCAAGGGACAGAAACACAAACTCGGGATACCACGCAGGCACAGTGCAAGGCTCCGAGGCCTTTCTACCCGCAGCTTCCTCCTTCCCCTTTACTTGGGCAACCCGTGCGATAGTTCTGGCGTGGACGACACCGCGGTTCGGTGCTGGACACGCATCTCCCCTCTGCTCCCCCCTCGAAACAAAATTTGTCACAAGGGTTCAAGAGGGAGCGAGGCTGACTTTTCTGCGCTGCCAGTCCCCTCACAATAGAGGATGGCCCTATTTGTGTGCAAAGGAGAGGGGCTGCCGCCCCGGCCACAGCCCTCCTCGCATCTGTAAGGGCTGGAGACAAGGCGCACAGATAGGCAGAAATCAATAAGCTGGCGGATCAGAGGGCCCGGCGGAGGAGCCGCTCCCTGCACACGCACAGGGGCCGAACATCTGTCAGGCAAACAAAAAGCAACCCAAGCGGAACAAAAGAGAGGATTATTTTCACTCAAGTTCTTCTTCAGTCTCAGCAGGCAACGTTCAAGCCGTCCCCGTATTCAGACACCGAGGCCTTATGGAGTACGGGCTGTCCGGGAAATGCCAAACGCTGTTACCAGAAGACAAAAGAGGGGGGAAAAGAAAAAAAGAAAAAAAAAAAAAGTAGATAGGGAAAATTCAGAGTGTCTTGTTGAGTGCGATCGAGCAGGGGGAAGGTGGATGGGGCACCAATAAGGGGGTGGAGGGGCAGGGAGGGGAGGAGGACAACGGCGCAACGACGAAGTTGATGACAAATTTGTACAGCAAAACTTGAAAAAGTTATATCAGATGTGCCATGCAAGCACGAAATATGGGTGCCCGGCTTTGGATTCACAAGCACTGAGGCTGTGCCCTGGCTCCTTGGCTGGCCTGGAAGGGCAGGGTGGCCACAGACGTTTTGCTCCCACAGACAAGCTCCAGGGAGTCAACAGAGTTGGCCCCACTCCCCGATGCCCTCCTCACTTCTGGGGAGCCCAGCTTTGCCCGTGACCCCCCAGCACTTCCAGGGGAGTGAGAGATTTGGGATAAGCTCAGAAACAAGCTGCCATGCCTCGCCCTTGTGCTCGCTGTTAGCGGACAGGGCTACTTTGCAGCTCGGTTCCCTCAGCACAGCTGTCTCTACTATCAGCGTGCCATTCACACGTGAGAAATAGGTGCAAAAAAAGTGAATTCGTGATGAAACAGATTAAGTAAAATCAGATTTGGTCTTAAAATGTCAGAAATCTTCATCCTTTCTGAAAGAGAAGACTTTTGTCCTCCAAACCACTTCACAGTTCAGAACTCCCCGTATTGCCTTCACGTGCTGCTGCTCCATGCCCTTATGCTGCTGTTGACTTGGTGCATTTTCAAACTTAAGTTTTATGAGGAAAAAAAACCCCAACCTGTAGTTTTGGGCTTTTCTTCAACAGTTTCACTGTAAGTCGCCTTCATGGCTGATAGCAGAAGCTGTTCTGGATAAAGGTAAACATGCTGATTTGAAGGCTCATACCCTGTGCCCAGGGATGCACCCACCTGTCAAATACTAGCCCACAGCATCCCACAAGAGAGATATGCCTCAGCCTTGAAAGTGACTTGCCATAGAAGACATAGGGTCTTAATGGCATTTTAGAGAGTATTACACAGGTATTTTGAGCCAGCTTCACTTTACTACATTGTGTTTGGGATGGGGGAGGAATGTGAATTAGAAGGGGGTTTGACTTAGAGAAAGCAGGCACCTGTGTTAAAAAAAAATTCAGAAGTAATGACTGAAAAAAACCCACCCCAAAACAAAACCTGTGCTTAGCCACTGCCTTATCTTAGAAGCTCACAACTTTGCGTAATTTGCAGCACCAGACACAACCGAGTTTGCTGCCCAGTGAGAGCTCCAGAAGGACCCTTAAAACAAGCAAGCCCTGTTTTTGGTTTTGCTTAAGAGAGTGAAGGAGAAGGAAGGATTACCTTCCCCATCCCTGAGAAGGGTCTGGGGACTGGGTCTCAGTCCCAGCTGGCCATAGGCAGCTTCCCGGACCTCTTGAACTCAGCCTCTACCCATCAGGGAGCAGTAAGTAAGGCTTTGAGGGACTTATGCCACCTGTGTATTATTCTCACACATAGCACCCACCTGAGAGGAATCAGAGGCAGCAGCTGAGGGGCTCTGTCAGCAGCCCAGGAGAGGCACAGCACCCTGGTGCCAGCAGTGTGTTCCTCCATCACGGGCAAATGAGGGCATCTGCCATAGATACACCTCTTCTTCCCAGGAGTTCTGCTCATGCAGACTGTGAGCATTTCATAGCTTGTAGGCAGGACTTACTGTCCTCCATCAGCCACTGCAGATGCTGCAGACACAGGCACCTTTGCCACACGTGCCCCTGGAAACTTCCCAGCATTTGTGGAGAAGAAAAACAGAGGTTCAAGCAGCAACGGACATAGCCTGCATGCTACACAGCAGGTCTGTGCATGGAGAGCATATCCAGCCCCCGGCACCTGTCCTACACGGGTCATGCTCACGTACCCAGACTGTCTCTCCAAATTCCGAAAGGGCTTATGAGGCCAGAAAGCTCAGGCTCTCTTCCTAAAACAAAGGAACTCATATGCCAGCCTTTGGCATCTCCTTACCCAAGCTTCACCGGTCCTCAGTTGTCACCTCTTCTGCAGGGCTGCAGGGACTCTAGCCCAGCTTTCCCCTGGGAAGAGGCTCAAACCCTGGAGAAGAGTCTGCTTCCCACTGCTGCTCTCGACCTACCTGGGTTGTTGCTGACTTTCCTTGGTCAGCATTTACTCAACTCACCTGCAGCCTTTCCTGGATGCCTCCACCCTGCCTGTGCTGCCGTGTTTTGTAAGAAGTATTTCTGACCGACTGCTTGGTCATGTCTCAGGAATTTCAGGGGTCCCCTATTTACCTTTTGCAAGCTGTTCTCATAGAGATCCTCAATAGCAAATCAATACCTTCTTATCTCAGTTAGGATATTACTAATATTTGTCCATAGTCAATGTTTTTCCTTAAGGCCGAAGCACTTGAGTTTGTTTTGCTCTTTTTGGGTATTTTTTGCAAGCCTTGAACCACATGCAAGTGCTATCCTAAGCCATACAAGCAAATACTTCTGTAAAGCTGGGCTTTAGGGGGAGGGTGTTAAAATAAGGGGTTGGATGGCATGTTGATAAATAATTAAAAAATAATACAAAGCTGATCATTTACAGGAGAGAAAACTGTTTTGTATGAGGAACAGCATCCTCATAAAAAGTTTTATGGTAAGGGAACAGTGTGGTACATTGTGCAATAAAGCAGGGAAGATGTCCTTTACTTCCTGCCACAGAAACCTGCTCTTGATTCTCCCTGCACAATGGCTCCTCCAGAAGCTGGATAAAGACCAAAGGAAAAACAAGAAAGGAAGGTAGTACAAATAGTAAAATTAATTCATATCTTTTGTGCATGTTTTTCAACTTTACCTTTGGAAACTAAGCATGTTTGATGTGTTTAATTTTGTCCTTGTCTACCAGCAATGAAAGAGAAGCCATCTCGTCAGTTGGATGTTTTATGAGGAGACTGGTTTTGAGTCAATCTGGCTACGAGAGGGTCTTGGATTAGGAGTCTTTGGAGGGGTCTTCTTTGTGCACAAAGTCTGACATGGCTGGTTGCTTAGAGAAACAGATATTGGGGTTGCTTTAATGCCTGTGAGATTGTTCCACAGGCAAAGGATGGATCTGGAAGACACAAGCCAGGGACAGGGAGCCTGACCAGCAGAAGGCACTGTCACCTGGAAGTGGAGACTGGCAGAGATGTGCTCTCAGAGCAAACCTGACCTGTCACTTTGATGATCCCCGTTTTCTCTGGAGCTGTGGAGCCCCCCGGTGTTTCCTGCGGTCTGCCACAATCTTTCTCAAAACACTTCTAACTGAAACATTAGAGAGATGGTGCCAATATGCGATGTTAGTATGACTTTGCAGACTACTGTACATGGTCCATTAGACTGCAGCTCGGGAACTCCTGCTCCCAGTGCCTAAGAGAGAGACAGGACTAACCAGCGACTCTCAGACAAGCAGCTGTGACACGTGCCATCACAGTAAATTAATGGAGGATGCAGTTTTGACAGTTTAAGTCAAAACAGAACTGAACAACCAGAGGAAGTTTTTGTCTTGTGGCTGCAATGAATTCCCTCGTGGCTGCATGCGGCCACTATTATTGTCTTTGAGTGTCACTTGCCCTAAGAGTTGAGTTCCTTAACAAGTGAACAAGTAACTCAATTAGAAATTAAAACAGTGCATTCCTGAGAGGAGCTCAGCAGCCTCTTCTCCCATTAGCAACGGTGGGAGCTGCCATGCTCTGCACCTCACCAGCGATAGCTATTCTCCCTCCCTTCAGCAGATGACTGTGCTGTAACTGATTGTTTCCCAACGTCGTGCCAGTTTGCCTCTTTTGGGTACCATTTGCTGATTCGTGGGAATGTGCTGATTTTTGGTTAAGTTTCAGCCCAGGAAAAAAATACAATTACACAAAACAAAATAGAAAGGGCGGAGGAGAACAGACCAGATTTATGAGTTGATGAGCGAATTTTCTGTTGAAAAGTAATTATTGAGTACTCGCTTTGTGGATGAGCTTGCTCTGTCAAGGAGAGAGGAATATCAAATCTGAAAAAGGTCAAGAAATCAAACTCAGGCCATTCGAGGATGACAGATTGGCCAATCTGAATGAAGTGAGGAATACAGATATAATAACTTTTCTTGAAGGTAAGAAAGAGAGAGAAAAGTATTCTTATTAAATGTATTCAGTGAGCATGGGAAGCCTCCTGCAAGGAGGAAAATGTCCTTTGAGTGTATGTTGTAGTAACTTGGTACTGAAAAACAGAAGGGGTGAAGGAATTGTGAACAGCTGGTGAGTGACAGCCCTATGCTGAAAGAATGATGTGGGGAGGAGGGGAGAAAGCAATTAAAAAACACCAACAACAACAACAAAAAGAGCTAAAATCCTAACTTCAACAGTAAAATAAAAACCCAAACAGAAAAACAAAACATAAGTGCTGGGAGTGTACTGTCAAACACCAGCTTCCCATGGACTGTAAGAGCAACAGAAGCCATTGTCCTCTGTCGGGGATGGGAACCATAAAAAGCAACAAGCTGGGCTGGGAACGCAACTGCTGTGTGCTCTCGCTCACTCTTCTCAACTAAACCCAACACAACTCTCTCTTTGCTGGCTACGAGGGATGCTCCGCAGAGGATGAGTGCACCCCTGCCTAGCTAGGGAGATCATCTGTGAGCACTCACCTTCCTTAAAAAAAATCCCAACAGTTAGAACATAACCAGTTCACTAATGATCTTGGGTAAGGAATAAAGGATGGCCCCATAGCAGGGCAGGGGGCATGTGGGAGAGGGACAAACACACAGAGCTGGTTGCGGCCAGCTCTGGGGGAGATGTTTGGGCTGGGATGGTTGCAGGCAGCAGCACGTCCTGCTCCTGGGCACACGGCTGGCACAGAGCTCTGCTCCGGGGCTCCTGTCCTCTCGCAGCTGCGCTCCTGCCAGGAGGAAGAGAGAGGCTTATGCTCAGCCTCAGGCGAGGCAGGCAGACTTTCCTGGCAAGCTGGCCCCACGGCACGCCATTATACAGAGTTTGTCCCGGCCTGCCCTCCCCTGGCATGGCAGTATTTCAGAGGTTTGGGCACTTTTGGAGCAGGGGCTGGGAGAAGCTGCCCGCTCCCCTCCAGATGCCCACGGCCACGGTGAGCTCAGCACGTGCTGGAGGACGACGGGGCAGCACAACGCTTGCTCCATGCTTGCTCCCCCGGCCGTGCTGGAAGTTAGGTGGAATAGTGCTCAAAGGCTCTTAAAAGCATAAGATGATTTTTGAGGAAGAAGAAATTAAGCAGACAGAGACTCTAATTGAGGGACAACAGTGACATGTAATATTGTGACAGATATGGAGAGACAACAAGGGAACAGTTATTCCCCATTTCTCGCAATACAAATATTAACAGGCTTCACCTGAAATGGTATCACAGCAAGGTCAAAACACAGAGGAAGCACCTCTTCCTATAAAGTATCAATTATGAAACTTTGGATAGATTAACAACAACAAAAAAAGCAAAGACAATTCTAGATAAGAATAGTCCATAAATGCAATTCAACACAAAGACATGGATACAACCTCAAGTCAAAAAGTCCTTAAGTCACAGACTGCCAGATACCAGGAGGATAGACAAAAAGAATTGCCTCTCTCTGCTAGTCCTATTCTCACACAGCGCTATTGACCACTGTTGGAGGCTGGAAAGATCTTTACTGAACCCAAGAGTATAGTCTGGTGTTCTTCTATTTTTCATTTGTCCTTTGAAACTTGGCATACTCAGCGATTAAAAATTAACTTTTGAAACAAATACATCCAAATCACAGGTATCCAAAGTGCTATGTTAACCTGACACGTGTTTTGCCATTCAGAGTATTTAAACTTTTAAAAAGGATTCTGCTCGTGGATAGTCTCATCTTTTTCAGTGCATGACTGACAGGGGTCCATTTCAAAATACCTCCCATTAGGAGGGAAAAAAACCCCCCTACCTTAATGGTGAAGCAGGGAATGACAGCAGCAGACAAAAGGCCATTGCTTCTTTGTTCTTCAAATCTGAAGAAAATACACAGAACTCCATTGTATGACTTTTTCATGCACAACATTGTCTCCCTTGACCCCATGCACATCTGCAGCCTGAAGTCCTCTGTTATCTCTGGATAACAGCTGTTCCATCACTGATTATTCATCAGCTCCACTTTAGTCTGCCTAAGGTGCTGTGAAAAGCCCCCAGGTTGCTGAGTTGGCTAACGCGAATTCAAGATAAAGCCTAAAATTTGAATGCTGAAAAAAAATAATAGGATAAATAATGCATAACTCTTACTGAACAGTTTCTTTGTTATCTCTAGCACATAGGCTTATACCTTAAAGTATTGGAATTGCAGGATCTTTTCAAAATCTCTATAGGATTCCTCAGTTCTCTCATCTAACTCCTTTATGCTTTTTATTTGACTTTGGCCAGCAAAATACAAGGGCAAGGAACCCATGCAGTCAGCACTGGAGAAACAAGCAAGCCCTTCAGGTATACGATGTGCAGGAGCAGAATTTGCAGAACAATTAATTCGTGAGTATTTCCAGTTAAAAGAAAGTGACTGAAGAGATGAGATATGTGCAAAACCCGACCCCTTTGAATGCAAATACTCCTTGATCTTTATTTGGGGAAGAGGAAGTAATTTCTCTTCTGTCTTCTCACACTTGCTATGGAGACCACAATTCAGTATGCACCTNCAGTTACCAATGCTCGTATTCCCACATGGGTGCTAAATCCCATCAGTCTCTCTGTCAGAAGGATAAGGATGGAAGAGGATTTCTTTGATCTCCAAGACTCTTTCATGGGTCATCTGAGAGGTGAGGATGGAAGAAGGTGAAGATTTCCAGTTTATCAGCAAGGTGTTGATGGCTACCAGATTGCTGGGAACATAATAGAGGACATTCCTGAAAAAAACAAGGTGCTTTGCAGCCCAGCACTAAGTTGTTAATGAGTGCCTGGTGTAAATTCGTAGGGTGCAGAGGCTGTACCTAAGCAGGTGGCTCGGTAGTGTCAAGCAGCCTCCAGATATCTAGTTACAACCAAGCTGTACAGCTCCTGTCCCTGAAATACCTGCATGTTCAGTGTGTGTGGTTAGATTAGCATTACAGAGTCCACAACGTGCTGGGCATGTTTCTAGAAATATGGACCCACCTTACAGACTGTAAACCAGAGAAAACAGTTTCTGCAGGAGCCCCAGAAGAGGCACAGGCTATTTCTCAGAGTGGCCCTGAATCCTGGTACCGGCGGCTCACTTGCCATATGGCCATCTGTAAAACGGGCTGTTCAAAAGTCACTGAGTCTTCGATCTCTCCAAACATGAAGGTGCTACACATGCAGAAATGTTGCAGGTAGCTGCAGTTTGCCTGTTGTAGTTATGAGTACCATAACTCGGCTACAGGATGCCAACACCTAAGTCTACTGCAATGATACAGAGGGACAGAGGTAGAGGTACATATTCAACCTTTGTTCTAAATTTCCCAACTTGATTGCAAAACTGACTTTTTTTTCATGCTCCCAATTTGCCTTTTGTCTCTTCCAGTCCATCTACATCACATCCCTTGCAGTTATATCACACTCCCTTCGTCTGTACGCCAAGAATTTGCTGAGGACTTGCAAAATCCTCATTCCTGATTGTTTACCTGTTTTGTACAGCATTTCTGCTTTTTTTTCAGAAAGCAATTCTGCTATAGCCTCCTTCTGTTAGACAAAATTATGCAAATTGCATAGATTAAATTGCTGTATAATGCTTGATCAGCTTTTCCTTATTGTTTGCCATTTGTTACACAGGATTTGAGTGCATTTAAGAGTTTTATGTGTTTAATAGTTATTTAAGAGGCTTAGCATAGCTAATACCTTCAAGCAGTTCTGTCCCTACAGACTACAGAGAAGTAAAAGCTACTCTGTCATCAGCGGGTTTGACTCTAGGAGTTTTAAAAATTGTTTTAAAATCCTGAGTGTCAAAGGAGCTGGGGAGAAGATGCAGAACGTTTTGGGGAGAACTGCTGGTGTTTTGAGAGTGTGCTGCTCTGTACCAGGAGCAGAAAGATCTCTTTCTGAGAGAAAAGGAGCTGAGAAAAGGAGCTACAAAGCAGACCCAGCTCCCACTGGTGGAACAGGCCCCACAGGATGCGGCTCTCCAAATTCCACGTTGTTCAGTTACAGCCCATTTCCACTCATGTACATGCAAAAGCTTGGATATGAGCGTAGGCTCCTATTGCGGCTCCAGGCTGGTTGCAAGCGGACACATAGGCATTTCCCCTCAGTTGCCAGATCCTGTTCTCGTTAACATGTTGCCAAAGCATTAATCATATCTCCAATCCCGCGTGCCCCTGGCGCAGCCTTTCCTTCCCTCCCAGCTGCCTCATCCCCATTCCTTGATAGACAGACTTTCATCTCTTTCCCACTCCTTACACATCCTTGATCTTTTCCAAGAGCTGCAGCCCCGCCAGAGCAAGCGGGCTGGGAACAATGAGCGGTTTGCTGCCATCGAGCCGCCTTTTCTGCCTCCTGGCTGGTCGCGTAGCGGCGGCCACTCCAGTGCACTCAGCAAAGCACACAGAATCCATGCAGTACCTACAGCTTATCTGTAAGCAATTAACTGAAGAAGTCAGGTTTGGTTTTCTCAAACAAATTAGCCTTTTAGTATTGAGTTATACACACCGTTGAGAAAACAGAGAGTAAAGTAAATACGTTCTTGAAAAGCAACCCTTCTCCCATGCAGCCCCAGAGAGTAGTACTCACACATTTGCCCACTGCAAACAGATGGGCCATTTTCTTGTGTCTCTATTAGGTAATAGGCTCAAGCTGTGAACAAATAAAGCAGAAAACACCCAATATGCCAATGTGTTAATTTCGTCTTCCTGTAGGTGTCCCTGTCGATTGCAAAAACGAGCCAGACGCAACTTGTTCGTTGCTTATTTTTCTCTTAACAGAGAAAAAAGACAAGCTATAACCTTTATCCTGTGCAAAATAAACTCTGACCGTTTTTCACAGTAACACATATATAAAAGGTGTTGATTAAGCCACGGGTGAGAAACAACAAAACTAGCCCTAATGGCTTGATAGGCTGTCTGTGTGTGTTATCTTTTTAGATAGCTGAATTCTCCTTTAAAGCAGACATCTCTATACATGTTCCTTACCGACCACAAGTTTTAATGATATGCTCAAAACCAGTCTCCCTAATGTGCACATGAATACACACAGTACATGTAATTATTTGTCATCTACGTGGCTTTCTTACGTGTGGTACTTGATGTACTTCACTGGGGTGTAGGCTTGGGACAGAATTTGGCTCAGGCTGCACAGACCCTATAAACTAGTAATATGTGTGAATAGTTCATTATTGCTTTTATAGGCAAGACTGTTTCCACGCGTGGAACAGAATGGAAGATAACAGCTTCTAAAGGGGTCTAGATATTGGCTAAACCCAGCAAAGATTCAATGCATTTTTCCAAGGTACTTGGTCCAAATCTGCAGTTTCACTTATTTTGCCTAAAAGTTTTTGTCCTTGCAGGAATGAATTCTTTAGCCCAAGGAGAAGTAAGTGCTGAGGGCCACAGGGATTTATTTGTGTACTTCCCAACACAAATCCAGCAGTTCTTAATGCACTCAGGCCTATAGCAAAGAGATATAAAGGTGCTTTTCTTTCTTTAAAGTCTAACCTGATTAGAGTCACTCCTATGACTCTTCATTTACCACTATCAAACCACCTCACCTATTGTTATAACCTTTCTCTCTTTCATGAAGGCCCTTTGGAAGCTTTTCACATACTTGTTAAATGCTCTTGGTCACAAAGCCTGCTCAAAGTTCCCTTGATCATGTCATTGCTATGGTGTAAAATTGAATTACTTTTACAATGCATGCTGTACCCTGGCAAAGTGAAGCCTTTTCCCACAGTTAAGAGAGGTGGAAGGCCTCAAAAATAGATGAATAAAGAAAGACCAAAAAAAGTGAATTTTCATTAAAAGGAGGAAAAAAACACTCCTTTTTCTTCAAATGCAGGGAAGGCAAGCTCAAATGGCTCTCTAGTTATGTGTCAGCCAGGCACACTATCTCACTGTTTCAAAAGAGAAATGGATTGACTTGCTGGGGAAAGGTTAATAATAGTGACAAATAAAGCATTTCAGTTTGCTTGATGTTTTTTGGTGGCGCTTATAGACAAAGACTTGTCTACTACAAAGAATCAGCAACATGAATTGTTTCTTCCTTGCTGAAAATGGCTGTGGGATGCTGTAGGGTTGCAGATCACAAAGTTAGTTCTCATCCTTATTTGTGTCCTTTCTATAGGATTGGACATTAAATCAATGGGGTTGTCCAAACCAGAAATAAGTATTAAAACTAGAAAAGCATACTCAGAACATAGTCCCCCTACCTCCAAAAGAAACCCTCCCACATATCCCTTCCTGGAAAATAAGACAGGCTTTCTTATTCCTATTGTATTGTCTAAATAAAGGACTTTGATTAGCCCTGCTTATTCCAGATTCTCGTTACACATTTGTAGCACCATACAAAAACAAGGCTGCACTGGCAATCTGTTGCTTCATGCTGGAGGTAGAAGAATGCCCCTTGGAAGCCCAAGTTTCTTCTCGGGAGAGCTTGGTGGTGCCACAAGGTCTACAAGAAACAAAATGCATGTAGCAAACCGCATGGTCATGCCTAACATCTTTCTTGATTTCAGCATGGTCCTCCAGTGACCCTGTTGATCAACTGTTATACTTGGTATCAAAAACTCGGGATAATTTTCCTTTTCCCTCAGTTTCTGGTGCATGACCTGTTCCTTTTATTGTACTTGTCTGTGAAGCTCCTGCTCCTTCCTGTCACAGCTACGGTGACTTCCTTCATGTTCTTGACAGCATGTTCAGTCCTCAAGCAAGTGGGCTGGGACCAGCAGGAGCTCATGGCCAGGGATCCCCAAGTCATTCCCAAGGTCCGAGCTGGAGTGAGTCTAGATGCACCCATTCTGATCTTTGCTAACTCAGACCCAGTCTCAGATGCCCACAAAATCCTAGTTCAGGCCAAGACAGTCCTGAGTGGTTTCAGTCCTGCCTGGTGGTTGGAGCATCTCCCCTGTGAAGACAAGCTGAGAGACTTGGGGTTGTTCAGCCTGGAGAAGAGAAGGCTCCAGAGAGACCTTATAGCAGCCTTCCAGTACCTAAAGCAGCCTACAAGAAAGATAGAGAGGGACTTTTTACAAAGGCATGTAGTGATAGGATGAGGGGTAATGGTTTCAAACTGGAAGAGGGTAGACCTAGATTAGATATTAGGAAGAAATTCTTTACTGTGAGGGTGGTGAGGCACTGGAACAGGTTGCTCAGAGGAGCTGTGGATGCCCCATCCCTGGAAGTGTTCAAGGCCAGGCTGGATGGGGCTTTGAGCAGCCTGGTCTAGCGGGAGGTGTCCCTGCCAGGGCAGGGGGTTGGAACTAGATGATCTTTAAGGTCCCTTCCAACCTGAACCATTCTGTGATGATTCTGTGATTCTGTAATAGGGGCTGTGCTCCCATGTCACAAGGTAATAATTTTCCACTGGCAGTTGTGCTCACAGGCATATATTCTGCTAAAACCATGCTTTTGTGGTGAGAGCTTGTGTCCTGCTTAGCAGGGTGATTTCACTGTACTGTTACCATGAAAGGTGTTTGATGGGAGCTGCTTCCACACTGGCAGCACTGCACTGCCCTGGGATGTGGGCAGAGCACATCTGGGGAGATGTGACCTCTCCATTGCTCAAAGGGATTCCCAGTTAACCAAGCAGCAAGTAGAACAATGGGAGCAGCACCCTTTTGACTTGCATGGTTTTCATCTTTCTTTTGCTTCCCTTGGATTTTCTAAGGCGGGCTGTGAATACCAAAGTGTCACCACTTGCACTTAAAGACTTTGCAGGTGATAGTGCAATGCTTGTTCACACCAATATGAGAGGAACCCCACAGCAGGAAGTCAGCTCTTTCAGACCTCTTTAGAAATGTGTGATAATCTTATAGTGCATCAACACTTTCTCCCTCCCCTCTCTCCCAGCCTCTAATTTCTCTTAAACAAGGCTATGTCAGTCTCTACGTTTTGCTGCTGCTGCTGACACAGCTCTCCTTTCTCTAAATTTGCCCTGTTTCACACCTCACTATCCCATACCATTGCACTATTCAGTGTTTTGGGGACAGGTTTATGTATTCAGCCTACACCTAGCCTGCTGTGTTGCACTCTTCATGATGCTTTTTTCCACATGCTTTGGAAAAGACACATTTACCCAACAGGTCAAAATCCTTTTTATATTCTCCTTCTTTTTTCTTCTCTCCCCTCGTGCCTTGCTCTCTCTCTAAGGATTGGTCCATACTTCAATTTTGCACTTTTGCATCACATTCATCCAGTTCTTACTATGCCCAGAATAAGTCTTTTTAAACTCAAACAGGTTTTTTTTTTTTTAAACCAGACACCTCAATTCTGAACAGTTTTCCAGGCAAGTAAAGCCCCGTGTTCAAGTCTGTCTATGAAATAAAGCAATAGAAATATGAATGTGAATGCTTACCACCAAAATGATGTCTGTTCTATGTACATACTTGTTTCCATTACCAATCCACCAAACAACCTTTGAAAGATTGTTTTATCTTGATGTGCAATAATGTTGAAGGATCTGAGAAGAGTTTCCTGTCCAGCTCTATTTATATCATTGTAGTAGCTGAGTGTCTCAGAGGTTGATTAATTTGCTCAAGCAATCCTTCAAACAAGGCAGTTAACATATCAACTCAGGTTTAGAGTTGGGCAGTAGACACAGAGGACAGGTTAAGCAATTTTCCCAAGGCCACACTCAAAATAGGAATGTCCTCCCCCACAAGACTCCCTCTCATGACAGACTAATAGTTTATCCTCAAGCTCATCATTTTTAGTTAAGTACCTAGCAATATTTATGCCATCACCTGATAATGGAGCACTGAGGCCCATTGAACCTTTCATTAAAGCCGTGTACAAACACTAAATTCTCAGAGTGTCCGCCTGGAGTAGCCACCACTATTTTGTCTCCTCTGTAGGTTGTGACACTGTAGGACATACAGGAAAGATGACATGAACAAAACTGTGCTGAGAATCGGTAGGGAAAGTCCTGTCATCATTCCCACTCATTCACGTGCACACACGAGGTCCCTTGTAGAGGACACCAGGTTCCCAGGCAGCTTTTCATTTGGTTTAAACATTGGATGCCAATACTTTTGTGAACCTTATTAATCTTGGTGAAGATCAGCATTTCACTCTTTAGTGCAACTGGGGTATGTTAAAACCCACCAGGGTTTACACACCACATGTGGGCCTCTCTTAAGAAGCTCAGCTGTAAAAATAATTCTCATCACACATTACAAAGTTGACTGTGGTGTTAAACACAACAGACATTTGGTGAAGTGTACTCCTGGACAGGACCAAGTAGTTGTTAAGCATGCTAAGAAACTGTTCTTTCATTCAACCAGAGGCCACCAAAATGGTTTTTGAATAAGAACTCACTGGGTTTTCTTCACCCTTTCATCTTGTCAGGAAATCTCTGTGAACTTCCCTCCTCTCCATTTGCTTTCCTTCCCCTTTCTCTGCTGTCATTTACCAGCCGGGCTATTTTCTTCAAAGTACCCTCTAAATGTCACAACCACCAAACAACCACAGCAAGTAATGGAAATGCCCTAGTAACCTTTCCCAAAGCACTCATATACCAACGCTGAAAAATTTGACCTGCTCTCATTCTTGGGAGCATATTTCACAGTAGCGGCAGAGGAAAGGGAACAGTTTTAAGATTTTGTTCCCTTTTCTCTTGCTTCCCTTTTGATTTGAGACAGCTCTACAACCATGAAGTAGAAAAACCCTAAAGCCCAAACCAGACACCTCTCAGAAGGAGTGTGCCAGCTAACACAGAATGAGGAACACTCCCATTTCAAGTGCTATTGTGCATGCCTCACTGTGTCATCCTGATTATAAGAAAATTACTTAAAAGTCCTCGGGGACCTCTAAAAGAAATAATCTATAACAATAAAGGGCTTGGGTATAGCCAAGGTGTGCATATGTTTGGTTTTGGACACAGAGTTTCACCTGGGAGACACCGTAATACAGGATTTCAGTCAGAAATTCAACTCTTACTTCAGTTTAAAAAAAACAGGAGTTTTTCAAAGAACTGTAACTGTTCTTCTGCTGACTTTTTCCAATGTATCAAAAGACATTTGCTCTAAAGGTGCACGCTAACAGGCATTTAGCCACGTTAAAATATGTTAAGGTACCCTATTTGACTAATTTGGAGGTTTCTGTATAACTTCTTTCGGTGTTGATTAAAGTTCTCATCTCCCAAACAGTCCGTTTCTATCTGCCTCTTTGATCACTGACAAATATGAATTTCATGGTACTTCGCATTCAAGGTGTGCCCGAAGCAATATCCTCAAACCAGCTCCTACTCAAGATCAGAAAATGAATATTTAAGCCAGCTTTGAAGATGATCTTATTGCAGTCCCAACAACACCTCTGGATCTAATCTAGGTTGGGGCTTTGGTTGCTGCCCTCTTTCTCTCTTACAGGGAAAGAGCAATACTGGATGCATTCATTGTCTTTGTCACAATCGCCTTCCCTCCTTCCCTTCAGGCCTTTCCCTTTTCCTCACTTGCCTTACCCTAAACGAGAAACAGAAACGCTGACCCTATCTACTGTCACCAGAGAGACACTTCAAACCTAACTGAGTTACTGACTCTGGCTTACAGGTCTGGAGTGAGCAGAAGAGTTCAGTTCAGCTCTGAGAGGTCTGGGTTTAGCAATGCACTGATCTATTCACACATAAGCTCCTTCTGAACTGCTTCGTGTCTATGGAAAAAAAAATGGTGGCACTGACAGTGCAACTAAACCAAAGTCCAAGTGCTTCCCTGGACACAGACAGAGTACACAAGTGAATGAAATTCAAAAGAAAGATCCCCTCCACAAATTAAGCTACCTATGCAATTAGGTAATGAAGAGAAAAATCGTTTCTGGATCCCAGCTGTGAAACCTGAGTACTGACATAACCCTCCTGCCTGCAGACCCTTTTCCAGGTCTGCATTGGAAACTCCTCTCAGAGCAGCTTTGGCAGCCAGGGGTTGGAGAATATTAATTCTCTTACCACCATTATTTTGCCAGGAAAAGCCTTTGTTTAGGTACAACTAAATCAGCAGAAGGATTTGCTGCTAATTCTGCTCAGAAAACGAGTAGGATCAATACTGGGCAGAGGATGTGATGGCTGGTAGCTGGAGGGCTTGCCAACATGTTTCAGGGAATACCAAGATGCCCTCTGAAGCACAGACAAAGCCTTGTTGTCCTCGCTGCACAGTCGCAGGAGCTATCTGCCTCCCTGACACCCCGTGGCAGTAGTTCCTCTGGTTAAGCAGAAGCAGCACAAGCAGGAGATGTCTGTACACCCAGGCGGCCCCCTCTGTGTCTTACACAACTACTAAGGAGACAAGTTGGTCTGTGGTTGATGGCACTGGCCTGTCTCACCAGAAGTGTGTCGCTGCGATACCCACGGTGCTCGTATGCTGAGCCCTTCCTCTCTCGTCTGTCAAGTTTGTGGCAAGAACGATCTGGGCACGTGTGGAGCCCAATACGACATGGCTCCCCTTTCTATCAGCTGTGGTTTCTGAACCCTTACACAAGCAGTTGCTAATGTATAAGAGATCCTTAGTCCTCAGTGTATTCAAATAAGCAAGCAGTAAAAAGTTGTAAATACTCAGCTCTGGTTTTTGGTGAAACAATGGCAAAATGGTCATCAGACTTCGAAGGAAGGAGGCCCAAGCTCTTCAGCAGTGCCCTCCCCCACCCACCAACGCTGTCTCCTCCATTTTCATTGTAGCCTCTTTGGCTGCACGGAGCTCTTAACTGTTAATATACTGAAGGTCATAATTTCCTAACCTGCCCTGTTGGCTTCCCATGGGATTTACAAGCTCCTTCTGGTGATCTGATTTCCATGTGTATGAGATGAGGTGAGAGCATGGCCATTTCAAAGCCTCGGAAGTGGACCCCCAGCACTGGGATGCTGAAGGAAGGCAGAGGAATCAGCATGAGAATGTTATCCTAACACCTTGGCAAGAATGGGAACCCTCACACAAATGTTTATTCAGAAGCAGCATTTTATTTTTCACTCCTAGGAGTGTTAAAGGAGGACACCTAAAGAAATTTACAACTTGTAATTCACCTCCTGAGACCTAAAAGATGCTACAAAGTTGGGGAAAAACAAATGGCTTTTAAGACGAGGGAGGGAATTTGCTGCCCACAGTGAGCTTAAACCTGCAGCTTGTTCTTCTGTGTTCAGACAAAATTCAGACAAAAACTTGATGTCAGAAGAGATGTATCAGAAAAGAGCAATGGGATTTTACCCAGGCTGTGGCTTTCAAAATCAAAGAGGATCCTCCTCGTTTGCGGCTGACAGTGCTTGGCAGCCTGACACAGTGTGGCTGCAGAGCTGTGCAAGGGGTGAGATATCTAACAGGAGATCAGCAAATCTGGTCAAGTAATGAAAGTTACCATCTGCCTAGCAAAAGCTGTGAGTGCTTATCTGGTGCTCTTGAAAGAGCACATGGCATATTAATTAGCGTCAGACACTAACGAAAGGCTAGCCCAGTGATTACTGCTGAAGCAAAGCAGGGGCTGCTCCTGCTCAGTGCACGGTGCAGGAGAATGCAGAGAAGCGTCTTGTGTTTGGGTCTCAGTTGTACCCCAGGAACTGCCTTCAGTTTCCAAAACCCCCTCCCTCTCATGTCTTCACTCTCTACCTAGAGCAGGGCACATGGCTTTTCACATTACCATATCACATTTTTCTCCTGTATGAGTACACATATGGGTTATTTCTAAACATTCTGTCCAATTTGAGGAGAGTTTTGCAAAAAAGCAAGCCTCCTGCCCTCACAACATCCCTTAGGAGACCATCCTGTAAGTATATTTGACATATGTACAATGTCAGCTAAATACAATCAGAACAAACTGCATCTAGACAGGAATATTTAAAACCCAGAAGCCCGTTAGATTTTTCTGACTTGAGCACTTGTGTGCCCTAAGTGTCCTCATCCATGGAATTTCAGCCCATTCCTCTGTACTGAGCAGGGCTTTCACTTTGGAAAGATGATAAATTGCTATGGCCCGGTGGAGATTAAAAGCAGGTAAACAGACAGCACGGCCTTGACCTATTTCTCATACATTTCACACAGGTGAGTTCACCCAGTTTCCAAAGTTTACCTACCTGTCAATGATAAGCAGTTTACATTAGTTTCCTGTTTTAGCCACCAGCCTCTGGCTACCTTGTGTCACAGGGTCACGCTTCTCTACTCCAGATCAGCGAGTCCGTCCCATGAGCACGCTTATGACCAAAGCTGGACCAGATGAGAAGGAACTGAAGTAACAGGCCTGGCACAGCAGCTTGATGTTACTGCCCAGCCTTTTAGGACAACTGAAAGAGAAGAACACACTCATCAGAAGGCTGCGGCACATTATTCTAACTTGCGTTAATATGACTAGGACTAACATGAGCAAGGCCGCTTTCATGGAGTAATGTGTTGGCAAGTCACAATTTATTATTATATTTAGTTTTCAAAATAAAAGCAGCCACTTTGTTAAGTCTGCAGGTGTGAGTGCCTGTGTCCAGATGTCACAGCAGACTGTTTTCTAATCAATGCAGCATATACCTTCACTTCATCAAGAAAACCAGCTTGGTATGTCAAAAGCTTTTGGTAAGGCGTTTGTGTCCCATAGATGGTAACACTTACAGACTTCCATATTCGGAAGAGCAACAGATCCCAGAGAGAGTTTTCCAGTGAACTGGCAGAGCTCTGGGGCTCTGCAACAAGTCCTCTCTCCCCCTCCTCCAGAATAACCCTGAAGGAAGACAATCTGGTTTCATCCTAACATTATCTCTCTGAGCTGCCCATTTCTAATAGCCAAAGGAAAACCAGCACTTCCTAAGGGTAGATTCGGGTCTCATGTGAACTGAATAACCCTCTGGAAGAGACTGTCTTTCCTCTATCTTGAGCCGAAGTGAGGGGAACAATGAGTCTAATGGGGGTAACATTCATCTCAGGTAACCAAGCCACCAAAAATCAGGCTTCCAGCTCCTGTCAGCACTTCAGGCTCCCTTTACAGTCAGAGACAAAACAGGCACCTGCTGGAGACCACTTTCCCATCTATTTTAGGAGGAGCTGAACTGCTCTCTGAAAATACCTGCTGTGTCCTGACGGGCAAAAGCAGGCAGGCAGACAACCAGTTTGGATCTGCAGCAGCCCAGCTTTCAGACAGCCGTTGCTGGGCCAGCGCCTTGAGGCATCATTGGTTAGATGCCTCCAGTTAGATGATGGGAATCTGGGCCAAATACCTTTGTCAGCTTCAGAGAGGAGTTTCAGATCTTCAGTACTGAAACCCTTCTAAAAAGAATCTGGAATAAAATAGCAGGAGATATTGGATCATTTTGCAGGCTATTTATTGGACAGTTATATTTTAAAACTGAATCATCATCAGCTATGTGAGGGCAAAACAAGAGCAATCAGAAACAGCTGCAATGATTTTAGTTGAAGGACTAATCCTTCCAGCCTGGGCTAAGATCTTGCATCCACACTGGTCACTCTGGCTAGCGCTATACTCACCAGCATCTTGGAAGATCAGATGATAAGCTTGCACATCCACATGGAATTTTCCGCAACAGCCACAGGCAAAACTTAATTCAGTGATCCAACCTCAAACTTCCTATCAAGGCATTTCAATTCCCGTATTACTGAAGGCAGAGCACAGCTGGCTACAGCTTCTGGGGGCAGTAAAACTGCATGGAAAATTCAGGTTGTAGATTTAAAATACTCAAATAATTATTGTTAGAAGCCCCAAGACCTTCTGAGCTCCATTCCTGACTAGCAGGAATCACATGAACCTAAGAAGCATTATACATTCTTTGCAATGTTATAAAGAAGATTTTTTTTATCAATCATCAAGCTCAGCCCATATAGCTGAATATAGTGTAAGGCAACCTGGACTGATAGTCTGATCTGGTGCAGCAAATCCCACTTTGTTTTTATTTCAGCCTCTTTTTTTCCACCACTAATAGTTAATGTTTTTAATATGCAGGGCACTGGGATAATTATCCCTGCATCTGTTTTCTCTATTACAGACTGCATTTTTAGCCATATAATCACTTACAATTGGATAGAGGATTCTCAAAGTGTGTTTACCAAAGAAGTGTATCGAGAGGCATCTGTTTCATGGGGGGAAAAAAAAAAAAAAAGTCAAAATTGAATACTTACCCCAGAGCAATGCTGAAATTATGCTACATACTGAAGTCCAGGCTACTACTCTATTAAATCAATTTTTAATGCCTCCCTGTTAAATATTCTAACCTTTCCTGCATCAGACATGCCCAGATTTCATGAGCATCCTTGCCAATACTAGGAAGCAACTGATGCTAACCAGGAATAGAATGCAGCAAAATTTAATTCCCAGAGTAAAACCAGCTTGTATTTTGCACTGTTATAATAAGCAAACTCTAATTAAGTGTTCTAAGCAAAGCCCTGGCTTGCAGAAGCTCTGCACAGACTGCAAAAAGCTCTGCAGGGCAGGAGATGCTTTATTTGACAGCTTCTGCTAAAGAAAATAAAAATAAATACTTATATGGAACATTCACATAACCCTTTGCTCATTTCAGAGTCTGTGGTTTTCAGATCACTGCAGAAGAACTAAAATTGCAATGCTTGGCTAAGTGAATTCCCACATATCTCTCTCGAAGTCTTGTTGTTCTTTGAAGATGGAGGAAGTTTCAAATATTGAAACCATCTTCAAAGTCTTTACGAGACAGTGTGACAAGGTACTTTGTGCTTGTAGGGAGACAGAAAACCAAAGATTAGTAATTTTTTCCAGCTTTTCTTATGCGACCCATAAAACACCCTTGTACACGGAGATACTCTCCTCTCACCCATCTACTTACCTCTCATCTCCCTCCCAGTTCCTGGCAGAGTAGGACCCTGGGCTGCAGAGCAGAGACATTCACTGTTTGAGAGAGAACACTTTACAGCTCTTGGGCATGTCCCAGCTGTGCCCCATACTACACCATTTAGCCTGCTTGTAGAGGTGTAGACGTCCCCAGATCCAAAGCCTGAAGGATCAGGCAGACTAAGCTTAAAAAAAACCCTATTCCACTGGCGACACTCAGCCCTTACATACCTCTATATGTCTTGTTGCACTTCTATACTGTGATAAACTACTACTTTCTATAGCTGCTTCCCTGAAGCAGACTACCAAACAGGTTTCCGATTGCTAACATTCAATTATCCAATCCAGAGGTTGCTTTGCATGGGTTCTCTATTTCCATTAAAGCGCTGGGATGTATGGTTACTTCCAACAGGATCTAGAATGATCTATCTATCTATCTATCTATCTATCTATCTATCTATCTATCTATCTATCTATCTATCTATCTATCTAACCATCCATCCATCGACCCAGAGCTACCAGCGTTAACTGGTGTTAATAAACCACTGCATAATATTTCAATATGTAGAAAACCCAACCGCACGAGGTGAGATTTAAATAAAAGCACATGTTTCAAAGTCATAAAAATGACCATCAAAGATAGACTTCTCGTTACTCTCTCAGCTGGCTGCTGTCAGTGTGAAGAACTAAGCAATTCCATTTTTTTAATGCCATGTAAATTATACCACTGTGTTGTGATACATCAATTAAGTTCTTTGAATAAATTAATCAGAAAATTCTGTAAGGATGCTTCTTTGCTTTCTAAAGGGGAAAAAATAATAAACCCAAACACAAACTCAGTCTTTGTGTTTATCTGGTGGTTTGTTTTCCTCTGGAGTTAATTCATGGGTTGAAATCTCCATGCATATATATTCACACATGTAAATAAGGAATGAAAAGCTTCACATTCTGTGTGAAAGGCCTCAAAACACTTCTCATAATTTAACTTAATAGATGTTAGCAACATGCCAACTAAATAAAGTGCCTTACACACATTTAGATGAAGCATCACTTTTGCAGCTGACTGACTACTGCTCCATTATTTCTACTAATTACATATTTATCTGCCTTAAGGAGCAGTTTTACTATTGATTCAACTAGAAACAGCTTGCACACAGCCGAAAATAAAGCAGTATTATGAAGTCAGACTTTTACATGCAAATACAGGACCCAGTTAGCCAGGGTATAAAGCAGCAGAGTCATGTAACTTCACCTCATCACACAACCAAAATTGTTTCATCTCAGGTTCTAACAGGAAAGCAGACAAGTTGGTTAAAATCAGATGAACTTATGCATAATATGGTACATGTGAACGTCCTCTGGTTAGTGTAAACACATCAGTGGTACACAAAAGAACGAGTCAGATTCACAAATGGTGAGTACCATCGAGGCTCTCATCATGGCATGAAGAGCTTGGGTCCTTTGTAAGGGAGCAATGCCGTGTTTTGAACAGGACCTAATTTCTCAAAAACTAATAGACTCTTCTCTCTGCTTTAGTACACACAGAGTAAGCTGAGATCAAAACAGAGTTTTGCTGTACCATGACCTATGTTAAAACATTATAAGAGTCAACAGCCTTCCTACCTAAACCTTGACTGCTGCATCAAACTTAGATACTGACTTTTAATTTAAATCCTGAGTTTTATTTATTTAAATTAAATAACGATTTTTAATGCTTAGAGCTTCTCAGGAGTGGCTCTGGATATGTGAGGAAATGAGTGCAATGTTTATCTCTTGCACGACACTCCCAGATACTGGTTTTGCTCAGCCTTCTCCAGGTATAATGCGCTTTCATTAACTAATAAAAGGTGCATCCTATCCCTTCTCTCCCCCAAACAACCGTACAAAGCGAAAAAAAACCCAAACAAACTGAAAAAAGGAAAAATCATCAAATATCATGGATCGAAATCCCACCTGGCATGGGCCAAAACACTGCTGCTGAAAGTCTATGGACTTGCACCGGTTTATGCAAACACAGAGCCTGGAAGCTGAACTGCTGCAATGGCCTGCCCAGTCTCAAAATCGGTCCCTATAATGTTCTCCAAAACTCAAGGCCCACGAAAAACCATCAGAGCCAGGTCAGGCAGCCGTAGTCTTGCTGGTGACAAGACAGTGGGAGACTACCTTATAGTAGTATGTTTTACTTTCTTCTTTTTTTTTT